>JANHGB010042005.1:59225-70487 GCA_026283785.1 Coracopsis vasa
TGGGTGCTTTCTTTCAGTGCACTGTGTGTGGGAACAGACTCCTGCTTTTCAGTTTTCCCTCATTGTTCACATGGAAATTAGCCCACCCAGGTCACTTACGGAATGCTCTGAACTTTCATAAGCGCACTGAAGAAGCTGCACACCCCCAATCCAATTGTAATTAGAATAAACTAGTAATTAGACAGTAATTAGAATAAACTGATGCTGCCAGGATGCTTTTGTCACCATTTGTCTGACTCGAGACAAAAGGCAGGGGTCACATCTTGAAGGGAGAGAAATCCTTCATAAGCAGCATTTAAGATGCCAGAGAAAACAGTAACATCTGCAGAGCAACCACACGTTCCCCGAGCACACCGGCTTCATGCCTCCCACAAATACCTATTGTATCCTCTTCTCTACCATGACTCAAACACAAGTAGATGGAGGAAGGTTCAAAGAGTCATTAAGGCCTTCAGAGGTGATTACTCATTCCTCCAGCTTACATTGCATACACACGCTAGGAGCTCTGGATGGCTTGTCAGACCGCAGCATTGTTTTGCAGGACATGAACTGTGATGATTCAAGTGAGTTAGGGGTTTCTTTTCATTCCATAATTCCTCAGGGCTATTTTTAAAGTTCTCCCACCTTCAGCCAGAAGCAGCTCTTACCACCCATGGCCCATGCCCGAGACATTCATTGTGTTATTAGAGAAGCAACTATTTCCTGGCCTGCTTCCCCAGGAAAAGGCAGCGTTTGTGACCGCTCTGCATCACCATGGATCTGACAGATGGAAGATGGACCACTCGGTGGATAAGGAATTGGCTGGAAGGTCACACTCAGCTGTGGTCAATGGCTTGATGTCCATGTGCAGATCAGTGACAAGTGACAGAGAAGCTGTGGTTGTCCCATCCCTGGCAGTGTTCAAGGCCAGGTTGGACAAGCTGCTCTAGTGGAAGGTGTCCCTGCCCATGGAACTGGATGAGCTTTAAGGTCCCTTCCAACCCAAACCAGCCTGTGATTCTATGAATCGCCTTTCTAGATACAAACCCCAGCACTCAAGATGAGTCAGGAACACCATTTCCTTGGACTGTCACCATGTAAATCCAGGGATTCAGATCTCTATTATTTACTATTCCACTAATCCTGCACCATCTGCAAACTTTAGCAATTAAATGCATGCGTGTGTCTGTGTATCCTTAACTTGGTCACTGTTTAAAAATGCTGCATGTTGGATGAAGAACAATTCCACCCCTCAGAGTATAAAAGCTTTAGCACTGATTTCTCCTGTTGAGATCTGTTGTTGACACAGTTCCTCATCTTATATGTAAAGCCCTCTAAATGATACCATTTCCAAAATCCAACTGGTATATGGTGCTGTGCCTGTTGCCTTGGAGACACCCAAATGTGCCCTGCCAGCAGAGATGCTGTGGTCTCCTCAGGAAGGTAATGAGTTTGACCATGAAACCACATTACCGGTGATCATCACACTCTTTGCTCGTTCTTGACGAGGACTTTGGTTTAGCCATCCATCCATGCTACCACATTCACAGAAGGTGGCTAGGAAAAGCCACAGACAAGCCTGGGAATGCTGGGAACTGTACAGCATCCCAGAAAAAGAATATCCTGAACAGTTGCTCTAATTATTTGGGCTTAGAGGGGCCAAGAATCAGCATTGGTGGTTCAGAGAGCTGCTTGGCTCACTCGCTTGGTCTCCTGAACCAGAGTTGTCCAAGCTTACTCAAAGGTGCTTTAGGAGAGGCAAGGAACCGCAGTGGAGCTCTGCACATCAAAGGCAGGGGCAGGGTGAACAAAGCTTTCCCTGCACAATCCACACTGAGCATGGCTTAAAACTGCAGGGGGATGACTTTAAGGAAGCCTGAAAGGGAGCATGACTGGAGCCAGGCAGGAGCACAGAGCAGAGCAGCCAGCGTTAGAATGAGACTGGAGCAGTTTGCATGGGTGCTTCATGCCCTGGCTCCCTGCAGAGCATGATTGTGGCTCTCTCTGAGACCTCCCCAGGGACAGAAACCTCACTTCCTACCTCTGCACGTGAACAGGCCAGATGCTGGGGGCAGCGCCTGCCCTCCTGGATTCACTGCACTGGTGTCCCAAGCATCAGGGTAAACTATGACTTGGTTTCCCTCGGAGCATCTCGGCAGACCTCCAGCTCTGACCTACATGATCAGAAAGAAAGAAACAGGACAAAAATGAACACAAGCTGATGCACAGAACATTTCCCTGCCCCAAAAAAAGAGAGAGAAAACAAGACAGAAGCAATCTGCTTCTTTTCCTGGAAGGAGTCACTGACATATGCTTGAGCTGGGTCCACAAAGACACTGTACTGGCTGTGTATATACGCCTTTGCATTAGGGAAAGTCCTTTGTCACCATGAGAGCAGGATGGCAGAAAAATGTATGCATTAACACATGGAGTCATCAGGCAGTATTTAATCCCAAAGCTTTGAACTGTGGCTGCTGAAAAAAGGGCCTGACCAGCATATGGGCTCATGAATCTTTCCTGACAGCCCTGCGGTTACAGAAGCAAGAACTGGCTATAAATTGGTCATGGATAAATTTAGGCTGACAATTAGAAATTTCCTAATAATCAGAGGAACTGAGTTCTATGAACTTTCAGACAGGAAAGTGGAGTGGGAGTGGGCTGGGAACCCCATGGAGCAGTGTAGGAGGGGAGAGAGGGAAACTTGAAGCCTTGGAGCATTTGTCCTTCCCATTCCCCCAGGGACTGCTTCGGATCATCTCCCAGTGATGAAAGGAAACAGCCCTGGAGGCGAGCCCCTCGCAGGCTTTGAGTAAAATGGTCAGAAAGGTCACATTGTCAGGGGCTACCATGCTCCAAGCTGTAGGTCAACTTCCAAGGACCATAAGGACACTGAATTTCCTGCCTGAGCAGTGCCCCAGGGCTGTTGGCAGTGCCTGTGATCCTGGGCACCCTCATCCTGTAACACAGCACTGGGACTTCCTTCTGCCCACAATCTCAAATTGGCTATAGGATGCAAGAAAGCATTTTGCACCATGCAGCATGTGGATGCTTTTAAGTGTCCTACTGGAATAATTGTTCCATGACACAATTGCCCACATTGACTCTAATGGTCCTTCAAATACCAAGTCACAACGCTCTGAACAAGGACTCACCTCCTTTCCATGGACTCCTTATCACCTCCAAGTTTACAGCTGGTAGGGATGTCACATGGTGTCATGGGGCTGAATAGTAGCTCCTGTCTCTAACATTGGTTAGTTCTTATGGAAGGAGGCCGATTTAAAACACTAAACAGAGGAGTTTTCTACACAGCAGCAGCCCATTTCTGGAACATGTTACTACAAGATTTTGGAGGGAGGTAGCATGAGCAGGCTCAAAAGACTGAACAAATTCACAGACAGTAGATGTAAAAGATGTACTAAGGGGAATGGGCAGGGGTTTATCTTTTAGCACCCATAATCCTGCTAGTGTAGATGCTGGGGAACTGCAAGAGGAGGGTAAACTAATGTCCTCTCCCTACACAGTGCCAGAGACCCAGGCAGGGGGTAGAGGGATCACTGGTCTGACCCAGCATAGCACTGCTTATGCTCCCAATGGGAATGCTGGCACAGTCTAGTGCAATCCAGTGCCAATGAGAAAAGTCAGTGCAGCCACAGTCAAGTGGTCATTCCTACCTGGCAACTGATCTATGCACAGTGTTGCCTTCTGAAGAGCAACCCAAAACCACCCAGTGAGCAGAGGAGAATGAAAGGAGCCAGAGGACTGTGCCATGACAGGGTCCATGCCCTACTTGCGAAGCTGTGGGTTGGAGAAGCACATCAACCCCCCCATCTCCTGGTTTCTATCCCTTGTGCCCTGACACTTGCCTCCCACTCCAGCAAAACAGTGGCACTGTCAGCAGAGGCCAGGCATATCCACTGCATGAACATCTTCCCTTCCAAGGTCACGTTCAGGTGGCTGGGAGCTAAGAAAGCCTGCTTAAATCTGGGATGAGGACCTGTATGCATTGTCAACAGCAGCAGCCTGCCAGCCTCTCCCTGGACCTTGAAAAGGCTTTGAGCAACCAGAGCAAAAATGATGCCACTTTCAGCTAGTCAGACTTAATTTACTTCACTATGCCATAAACCCTCTGATTTTTTCCCCCATTATCCACAGAGACTTCCAGGATGAGCCAAGACTCAGTATGTGCAATGCAAATGAGACAAGCAGTAGAAATAAAAGATAAAGATCCAAAACAGAAAAGAAAAATCCCTTTAAAAGTTATTTAGGAGCTCCAGGGAGGAAGAGAAGGAAGAAGGAAAAAGCCCACAAGTCTATTTCCCATCCTTTCTCTAGATCACCTTTACATAGCATCTGATTGCAGTTAACACAGCTAGCAACGGTCCTTTCTTTTGTTTGATGGCCTTTGTAAATACAAGGTTTAAACAGTGGCTCTAAAACACCTTGACTGCTGAGAAAAATAGTTGTATATTGTGCCCTCCCAGTGTGTGTCCTTAGGTAAAGGACAGCTGATCTCAAAGACAATGCTCTTTCATGCTGTTTAAATATGAACACTATCACTTTTTCAAAGCACCTAGAGTTTTCATCAGAGCTTCCTGATGAGATCCTGCCATAGAAACCTTCATCAGCAGCACGCTGCCCCAAAACACCACCCATGCTCCATGAGCAGCCCAAAGCAGATGTGAAGGAAGAGCTCACCTCTGCTGAGGACCACAATGGCAGGTCAGGGCCTCACCTCACAGTACAGAAGTGATGATGCTCCTAAACAGTGACAGAACAAAATACCCTGGAAAATAGCCTCAAACCAGAAGACCAAGGGGAAATGTTAAGAAATGCTTCTTCTATAGTAAGAACTAGGTCAATGCAGCTCATGAAGGAGGAAGTGCCTCTCTGCTGGTAGCAATGGTGTCATTTTTAGGCTGGTGATCAGCACAAACAGCTGACTGCAGGTGGAAGAGTTCTCTAGTTCAGACGCACATAGTGGTCTGAAAGCTTTTGGGAGAGGTTGCCACAAAGACTTACCTGGAGACCACTCAGATTGGCTTATGATCATTGAATGTCAGGTGAGGAAAACATGACCAACTCTTCATTTATTTAAAACAAGAACATGACACAGGGGTCAGCTGCACAAAGTGAAGGTTAAACCACACTCACACTTGTGAACAGCATGAACTGGAGGTTGCACAGCATCCAAGAATGATATCTGTTATGAGTTCAGGGAAAAAGAGAAAGGGTGTGGGTACACCGCCAGTATCCACAGGGCCACTGCCTGTGTCAAGGAAGGGACAGAGATTGTGATACTTGAGCACAACTAGGCATGCAGTGCTTAAAAAGGTACATTTTCTGCTTCAGAGAAGGAAATCCCAGTATAAACTCAAAAGTACCAGATTACAACAATAGTATATACGACCTGAAATGAGCAGAGCCCAAACCACACAGCCATCCCCATAATCTGCTCCAGTTATCACTTCCTGCTTGTAAACTGTACTTACTCGTATACTAATAACGCTGTGAGTAGAAATCAGCATCTTCTCATCTCCTTGAAAAGCAGGAACGTGGAGTTTTCAGAGACACCTTCTTAATGTGGGCAGGGAGAAAGAAGAGAAGCATACAGGGCTGGAAACATTATAGAGCATTACAAGTGAAGTAAGACAAAATAAACTAGGGAATCCAGCCACAAGCCCATGCCAGCATCAGTGGCACAGAAGTAGTTCAGAGTGGATAGCATTACTTACTATTAACATATAGGCAGCTACAAGACCAAATTACTTGAAACATCATGGTCACCAAGCAAACCTCAACTGAAGGACAGTCTGAATACTGGTATCTGAAAACCAGGAAGATCAGTAAATCCAGAAATTCCTATTCCAAGACTATTACACCCCCCAAAAAAAAGTTAAAGCCTATTCAGATGCCAAACACAGCAACAGACATGTTTAGACAAGAACAAAAACACTTAAATAAAACCTTTTTAGACAAAGAAAACCAAATATGCATCAGCTGGTTCACAGTAGCAGTAGATTTTACACTTTTTAACTACAGATTATGCTAAGGGTCCAATCCTACTCCTAGGATTGCTCATGTCTCGCAGACATCATGGCACAGAGGTTAGGACTGTGTTTGAAAACTAGTGGCTTCAGTTTAGGCAGTACAGCAATTATCTGCTGATCTCAGGATACCTGGGGTAGGGTACATCCCTCCCCTTGGCCCCAGCAAACCTCATTGTGTGAAATAAACTGAGAAAATCAACACTGGGACTTACTTAAAGCTTTTTCTAACCAGCAGATCCTTTTCTCTTTACACCCAGCTCCACAAAGTATACCCTTAATCAACTAAACCCTTGCATCTTAGCCAACTAAAGGCAAAATAAAGACCTGGATTAGCACACCCATTGCTCTCAAATGTCTGTGCCATCCCCTTTGTTTGGCACTGTCCCTTGCAGGCAGGCTGCCTGGTTTGGGTAAGCCTTAGGAACCACCTTGTGAAGAGCTAACGTTGCCACCGTGTGGTAACCTCCAGAAACAAAACTGAAGTGTACCCCCATAGCTTTAAAAAGAGGACAAAGCAGCACAGATGGCACAACACTCGTGGATTGAAAGGAAGGTGGGCTACCATCGATACAGAGCTGCAGGTTTCATGAGCTGTTAAGAGGAGCACCAGATGCTGCTCACATGGAATATGCTGTCAGAAAGACACAGCACAAGTATCAAAGACCAGTATATATTCTACTGTTGTCTTCTCCCCTTTCCTCCAAACTGTAAAAACCCAGTGCTTTCACAGCACTTGATGGCAGACAAGTTTTCTTCTAAGGCACATAACACTTGCTCTCCCTAACACGGCTATCATTTTTAATGCTGCCCTCCCACAGTACACCCACTTCCACAGTGCACTGATAGAGCAGACACAATCTGCATCTATCTTTTGTGCTATTATAAGGCTCCTGTTCAGGAACTGCCAGGCAGCATGGCAGGTTACAGCACACACTGTATCATGGAAATGTTTTGTATAACTCAGTGGCTGCCAAGCGGTACCAGTGGGAATGAAAACAGGATAAATCGCTGTAGTCACAGCCAGTTACCCTTTGGAAGCAAGCACCTTTAAAAAATGAGCAATAATGTAGAAACAGCACTTGTGAGCTCATTATGACTGAAGGCACAGTTTCTCTACAGGCACTTTTACCAATCTTCCCCCTGTCTTACTTACTAAGCTTAATATTAGTACATAAAAAAAACCCCAAACCCTAAAGTACAAATCTTTCACCTTAAAGGAGCTCCAGGTTGATAGACCTTTCAAGTTCCTTTCCAGTTAAGAGTTTCAGAGTATGTGGATTAAATCACTTTAAAATCCAATTTAAGATCAGGATCCCCAGATGCCTGAACATGGGTTTTAATCTTAATTTGCATAATTTGACTTTTTTTCCTTAGTTGTTCTATCCATTCATATCAACCATGTGCTTGAACTCAATTTCCAAGGGCATACAAATAGCTCAAGACAACATTACACGGTTTGAAATGTTTTTGAGCATGCAGATGGCCAATTCTGGCTGAAATAAGCAGCACTAGCCATACTTAAAAGCATATGATTATCAGCATATTTTACAATACATATTTTATTATGTATTTGTTTTTAAAACGTATATTCTCCCTCTTCCATTTTATATTTGATTATAAAAATAATCTGCTTTTCAATTACCAGAGACCTCAAGATTTCCACTACTTCTTCACTCAAAATGAAGAACACATAACCCCTGGCAACAAATTGCACAGGAGAAAACACAGGAAAAGATGGATTATGACACTGAGATACGGAAACATTTTATAGTGCAAAGTAATTCAGCGCTTCAAATGGATTGAGTAATTTTTAGGTCATGCCCCCTTTTACTTAATTTTGCCTAAAAAGCAGGAATTATATGCTGCCTAACTGTAATTAGACTCAGATCTTGACATAAACTCTTTATCTTATAAAGATTCTAAAAACCAAGCATACTTAAACACAAGTCACCAATTCCCAGCTTGTTAATAATTATTAACTATAACTACTAATTATTGTAGCTGTACTTACAAGACTACTGTGGTGACAGACATCTGATGCAAGTATTCCAGGTCAGTACTTGAACAGTGGTGGAAGGTTCAGGGCTTTTTTTAAACATGGAGTCATTTAAAGCATTTGAACAGCAACATGTCAGTCTTTCAAACACTGACATACTTCGATTCTAACCAGAACACATCCTTTCAGTTTATGCCTTATACAGAAAAAATGAGTGTAATTATTTCTCACCTTTCATACTCAAGGCTGTGCAAGTAATCCTGTACATTCCCAACTGCTTCCATAACAGGCTGCTTTAAAATGTCAGGATCTGGACAACTAACTGGGCATGCAAATAGTTCAACTGGCACTAGGTATAGAACACTCAGCACAGTCTGAATAGTCAGTGTCACAGAATGTGACAGAAACATTTCTGCACACTCCTGGAAACCACTAGAACCCAACACTGGGACGTTATTAATAAAGGAGACAGACAACGATTCTTGGTCAGAAGCAAAAGTGAACTTATTAAAATTTAAAAACAGATATTAAACCATTTGCTAATTTTAAAGAATCAGAAGACAAAAGTCATACACAACTAGAAGTTCATTTTATTTCTGTGCCTTCTGCGCCTTCTCCTGCTTCTGCGCCTTCTGTGGCTTTGGCGCCTTTTCTGCCTTTGATGCCTTCTCTGGCTTTGGCGCCTTCTCTAGCTTCTTGCCCTTTTGAGAAGCCAACTTCTGGAGCTTCTTCATTTCATGCTTGATGATCCTGTTTCTCTGTAAAAAAAGAAAATGTTCACCATCCATCAGAATGAAAACAGCAACAACTCAAATATGCCTTAATTTAAATCCTATGCTTTCAAATTCTGTCCTTTTTTATAATCACCCTTGTTAACTGATTTTATTTATATTCTATAGTCACAAAATTTACCATGTGTTACATTTAAAATGTCAAATCCCATCTAAAACTGTTCTGATATATCAAATGGTTAACATCATTCCGGCTGGTAACTTGGGCATCCCAGGATTTTATGTGTATAGAATGAAATACTATCAGCAACTCATCAAAAGTACCTGGTTTCATCAGCAGGTAATTCCTTCCTCAGCTATAACCTGGGGGACTGACATACAGATCACATGGGTTCAAGTGTGATCAAATACTGAAGAGAAGCCCACAGCAACATGAAAAATTCAATGCATTCACACACTTTGTGCCACTCCATAACCCAATCCAGCTATGAAAGTATGGCTCCCAACATCTGTATTTTACTCTGTATAGTGAAAGCTACAAGCAATAAAAAAGCAACACTCCAACACTTACCATTTTCTTTGCTTTCATAACCTTGTAGCGATCAAAGTCGGTCATTTTGGCTTTCTGTTTGAAAAGAATCAGTCATGAAGCTCTGACATACACATACACAAGTAGTAAAACTCAGTGTTTCAAAACATTCCACAAGTAACTCTGACCATTTCCAATTAGGTTTACCTGCACATCTGGAACTAGTTCACTATTTAAGGCCTTTGCTGGAAAGCAATGGTGCAGGAAGAGAGGTGATTATAGAAATGACCGAACAAAACTGTATCTACTGTTAAACTACAAAAGGTTGAAGCCAATAGGTAGCAACTTTTACACATCTATGCCTCATCTATCCTTAATCTTAGCCTGCAACTGAAAATACATATAGTTTATTAGATTTAACCTGATTTCAGTAAGCAGAGGCAGTACAATGTGTCTTATGCATCCAGTGAAAGACTGTACCTTTTCTCGGGCTTCGATCTTCTTTGCCCATCTTGTTGCTGCCCATTTTTCATTTATGTTCTCCTTCTC
This sequence comes from Coracopsis vasa, assembly GCA_026283785.1. Classification (NCBI taxonomy): domain Eukaryota; kingdom Metazoa; phylum Chordata; class Aves; order Psittaciformes; family Psittacidae; genus Coracopsis; species Coracopsis vasa. Next base: position 69,057 of record JANHGB010042005.1, read on the forward strand.
CCAGGCACGTCGCACACACTTCTGACGAGCACTGCATTACAAGAGCCACAAAACTGTATTCAAAGGCTTTATAAAAAGGGTTCTCTCTGATGCCAGCCCATAAAATTCCATACAAGATCACCCTTCTCTATTACTTCCGACGCTTTAAGTCAATGCCACATACACCTCTGTGGCCTAATGCACATTTTGGTGTGCAAATGCTTTGCTAGAGCCACAGATCAGGGATTCCAAAAGGCATACTAAGGTACTATTCCTAGCACTGCTTCAGAATCAGAAAGGCAGCAACCTTTGATTTTAAATTAAAGACATTTATATAGTAACTAAGCTAAAAAGAACTCTTGCAATTCCAGTGCAGTTCTGTACACAAGGATTACATTTCATGTCTAAAGGTGACCCAAATAGTAGCAAAAGCAAAGATGCACACAGTATTTACTGCAACTGCTTTCCCCCACACCATCCACCCCACAACTATCTGCAAGTTACCTACGCCAGCGTGCTGTTTCCTTTGCTCCTGCACAGCAGCTATCAGCCAATACTGGTAATGCAAACTTAAATGCATTCAACCACAATAACACAGCCTGTCAAGTGTTTACTGTGCACACGTTAACCCACTGACTTCACACTGTATGAACCTTCTAGATTTAGCAAGCATCAGATCAAATAATTCAATCATCAAGTGACAGCAGTTTGTTACAGAGGTCAAAAACCACCAACAACTCACCTGTGTGGGAACTTGAGAACAAAGTCAGTCAGCTGCATGCACTTGAAGGGCATAGCCTGCCTCCTGACACCACTGCAGGGGCCATCAACCAGTGCCTGAAAAACCAAAACACATGTGGGGGCATGTTGGACCAGTGCTTTCCCTTTATGCTTGATTTAGACAGCAACTTCCTAATACTTCATGAATAGCACCTTGACAGCAATGGTCCAAAATCACAATAAATGTCATGCAGACAAAGCTTGAGTTTAGTTTTACGTACACACCCCAAGCTTTACAAAAACAATTTTAAAGGCCCAATCTTTGTATTTAGGGAAAAAAAGCCCATAACAAATTGGACGTAAAAAGAAAACCTCACATAGAACTAAAATTACATATTTCACCTTTCTTTTTTTCCCTTTTTCTCTGAACATTAAGCAAGGAGAGTACCCTCGCCCAAACATTTGCTTTAAACATACATCAACGCCATTCCATTCATAAGTTTTACACTCCAACTGACATCACTTGTCCACTTCTAGGGAACATAGCAGAGAAGGAAATATAACACTTGCCAGTGATAAAAACTTGCTACTGGAAGTTTCAAACAGAAAATGACTATTAAATTCCATATTTTGTCAATTGCTTATTTCTTTGAAAAACCTATTTACAAACTATCTTAGCATACAAGCTTCCATTAAGCCAGAAAGAAGACAATACAAGTAGAGCAACTCATG
>JANHGB010042008.1:0-10279 GCA_026283785.1 Coracopsis vasa
TATAGAGGTATTCCTTAATAAACACATTCCTGTAAAAATGTATTCTATTTACTATGCCTCCTCTGCAGCAAATTATCATAACAGTTAAGTAGCTAACTCTTACTGAATTTCAATGCAAGTTATGCATATCTGTGCCTTTGCGATTTTTTTCCCCTATAGAAACTTAGCTTTTGAGCTATAGCACATGCTTTCCTCTAGTAGCATTAGGGACCGTCATTATAATTAGAAACTTGCAATGAAATCTTAATGAGAAACATGAGACAATATATCATAATCTAATATAATGATACCTATTAGAATGTTAGAGCTCAACTCATCAGTAGTATACTTACGAATACTTATCTTCATTTTTAGGGAATTCTTTTAATTTAATAGATGGATGTAATCACTGAGAAGACTGAAAGAAATACATGATTGCAGACTGACCCTGGAGCAAATTGTGATATAATTCATGTTTCAGGCAGGACAGGACTAGTTTACAGAGGGAAAGTAAGACTTTTCATTTTAGTAGTTACAGCTGTAGAGTGAAAATGTACTTAAATTCTTTCAATCCTTTTTATTTTTTGATAACAACAGCAGTAAAGAGGCAGTCCTTTATTGGCAGGAATTTAGTCATAATGACCTCATCAGTATTCTTCATCTTCACATTTTTGTGTCTGATAACAATATTGGACACCTAATAGAGGAAAGTTTCAGCACTGATTTGAAAATATATTATGTATATATTAATCAAAGGATTTTTCTTTTTGAATTATAGATCAGAGACAATAGAATGATAAATAATACAAAAGCAAGGTTGTTCTAAAGGAATTTTCAGAAAAGGGCTCCATAAGCACAACACGATATGCTTTCACATCTGTCTGAAATATATTTTCATGGAATTCCTGGAGATGAATATTTTTAGAACACTCACTTGTCTGCATGATTACTATCAAGAGTCATTTGTCAGAATTCATAAGGCTCAGTCATTGCAGATAGCTGCCATGAGGTTTTTTATGCATTAATAATCCTCTGTACTGCAAAATACTCAGAGAATGTGATTTTGGTAGTCTACACTGAATGAAAGAATGATACAGCAGTATAGCACCCAACAACCAAAAATGTAAAAATATTCATTTTCAACATTATTATTTGTTTAAGATATCTTTTTCTCCTATTGTCTATTTTTTTCTATTTCCCTTTTCCTCCTATTTCTCCTTATCGCTTCTGCCTTTCATCCCTCTCTTCTTTTCCCTTTCTTAATTATTCTTCCTCTTTCTTCTTGACACTCTCATTACATTTATTGTTATAAAGTCTCTTTGGAGGGATACTATTAGCAGTCCTAAGATTTCATACTTACAAATTTTCAGTAATGAATGTCTTTTAAATCATGATTTTACATTAAAGAAAATAAGATGGAGCATGAAAGCATGACTTAGGCCAACTACTAATTTCCCTTTTAAAGCTGCGGCTTCAGTCTCAGTTGCATTAGGGTAAAGGACACAATTATCTCCCATGCAGCCAGCATTACCTCAGGTCCTTTTCTATTCCTATGTTCTCACACTTCACTTGGGTCACTTAAGTCAGGCAATTTGAAAATACACATACAGTGTGGTAGTGCAGGATAATTATTTATTGGCTAATACATACACAGTATATAAGTCAGTCAAAGAAGCTACTAGGATAAGTATTAATAGGCTCACCAGCTTGATGGAAGACTTGAGTGTTTGTTTACCAGTCAGCTATCAATCAACTATCAACTTCTGTTACTACTTGGAGACCCTTGATGTTACTGAATTACTGTCTTCTGATTCCTAGTGTTTCAAATGCCCTTCCTCCCCCAATGGTTTGGTAACTTTTCTTGTAAGTATTTTCCCTTTTGAAAGTCTGAGCTGCTTGTAATATTTCAGTAATGACACTTGGGTGTTTTTGCTTCTCTTGTTTTGTATGGCTTTCGCTCACATACTTTCTATGTCTGAAAATCAGTTTTCAAGTAACACTGAGCCACGGTCACAGGGCTGTAATGCACCAAACCCAGCCTGGGGACGCAGACAGATGAGTTCTTGGGAGGAAGGTGACTGTTGATCCCTTTGTTAGTCCACAAGACCTGCCAACATCTCTTTATCTTTGGCAGTGTCTGGAGAAGAGAGTGCTGCTTTCTCACATGTAGCCACTGCTTCTGCGATAAACAGCTGTCATTGTTCCTCTGGAACTTCTGAAGTCGTAGCAGCCCCAGTTAATTCCTGTACAATTTGAGCCCCTTCAGCAGAATCATTTCAGCTATTCTTAGATAATATATCTTATTTCTGTAAGCCTGTATCATTCTTCTGAGCCTGAAAATTTCTGCTGAAGATATCTCCTGCTCTGCAGCATTTCAGCATTTCCCTCTGTTAATTACGAGTCAGTTTTTGCACTTTGTTTGGAAATGACGTAACATAGGAAAAATGTATAAAATTCTTCTGATTTAGGAAAGTGTTTGATTTAAGGTTTTTAGACATCCTCTCTTGTTGGCTTTCTAATCTAAAATCCCCGTGTTAATGCTATATAAATAGAAAAAACCAAGCAGTTGCATAGGTCTTATCATGGCACATACTTTAGCATCAGTTCTTCTCTGTCACATAACTTAGTTCACCAAAGTATTTATGTTTAAAGACATTGCAAAATAGAACAGAGAAAAAAAAAAAAAGAGGCACTAGTTCAAATGGGATTATGTTTGAGAAAACAGAAAACACATTTTTTTGGGAATGAAGCTTTTGCCGTGTATTTTTATTAATAAACTTATGTAAAATATCTGGTTCTACACTGAAGTTAAATTGAGTTAGACACATTGGGACTTTCTGGCCAGTATCCAGATTAATGAAATACAGGAAACAGGTAGAAGTTAAACTGCAAACTCTTCCCTGATGAAGCAACAGAGTGCAATTCACAAGGGTCATCAAGGTAAATTCTCAAGTGAACATTTGTGCAAATATTTAGTCACAACTGTTTCTTCTGCAAACATTTTTGCAAACAAAAATTTGCTTGTATAAATATTGGCAGAAATGGATGAACAAATCAAGCAACTAGTCTAGCAAATTCTGTTCTCCTAGAAAAGCTTTGGGAATGTCAGTATGCACAGGAACTATATAAAATATAACTTTTTATCTGTGCAAAAGTTTAAGGGCAATGTTCAGTTTGAAGATAGTACTATGGCCTTAAATAAAAAAAGCTTCTCTAGATTTGTAGCTTGTAGGTCTAATAGATTTGTGGCAGGCTGGATTTATGAAGCTGCCACAACTAATCAGTGGTTGGGAGGCTAGGAAAGGTGCTAAGCAGTGGATCAGCTGCTTATTGGTTGGGAACACAGTAAGTCCCTGCAGGTGAAGACAAGTTCCTTTGGTTCCCAGTTTCTCCAAATAAAGACTGTACTTTCTGAAACTTTAGAAAGCATCTAAATTGGTGGTTTTCAGTCTTTGGCTTTACGGGTCTAGAGGTATTTCAAAGTCTGTAAAAGTGGCTAGCAAAATCCTTTCTTATTTTGATGATTGCTCACATTTCCTTTCCACAAGTCCTAACATCCTGTGAAAATATAAGGTAGCATCATATTATGATTGCTATTTCCAGTCCATAATCATATCCATCTGTGCTCATTCTGCAGGAACTAATAATTTTCTTCAAAAGGAAGCTTCAACCACCACTGTTTAGGATTAAATCATTGATAAAGTTAACTTCAAAACAAACAAACAAAAAAAAAAGGACAAAACTCTGAAAAAAATTTCCACCCAAATATATCATCTTTGATTGAAGACTTCCAGGCCTAGACAATTGAACGACATGTCATAGGACTTTTACTAAAATAATTCTTATTCACTTTGTCTTATTTTTTTCATCTTTCTCAGGAATACTACAAATTCTTAATAATGTTATTATCTGCTAACAGTTGCTTCCTGCTGCAGGATGTCTTATTTCTACTAGCCTGCTACAAACTGTCTAAATCACAATTCCTCCCACTGCCAGGAGTGATCTGCCTATTCCCAATTAGGAAGATATGGAGACTTCTTGAATGAACAAGAAAATCACTGACTACTTGTTTTCCAGTACACTGCACCTTAGAATTTATTTTTTTTAAGCCTTAAATAACAATTTGCATAATGTACAATCTCAGATATTCCTCAGTCAGCCACAGAGAGAATGCTTTTGAAAAGTATAATTTTAGCATTACACTATAGAAATGAAAGTTTTATTTACCAAAGATTCAAGGTATCGAAAGCACTTTCAAACTGAAAAGTGGTTTCGATCGAGGGAAAAGAAACACTATTTTCTATTTCAAATTTTTTGATTGATTTCAGTTTTTCAATTTTAAGCCAGGTTTTTTACTCTGTGACTTGAGTATCAGCATCTGTGCTTGTCTTTAGAAATGTCATTTGTTATTCTAGTGTGCACAAATGTTCATTTGAAAGACTGGTTAACAGAAGAAAATCTAAATAAAGGACGTGGACTCAAAAAAGTCTCAATTCAAAATAACAAAAATCCAGGAAATTGTCCTTTTTACTTTTCCTATAGAAAGTAGAAATCTCTTTTGCCTTAGATAAAAGCTAAAAAACCCCAGCTATTAAATATTATCAAGATATGAATTATCACAACATTTATAACATTTTAGAATAAGAAAACCAATAAAGTATACTTTATTCTTACATTACTTCCTTAACAAGTGTTAAACTATTTATTGCTATTTTATCTAAAATCACAAATGTCTAAACTAACAGAGATTGTGGAAAATACAATGGGTGTACCAGATACTATATTTAATATCAGCTCATAGAGGCAAACTGGAATATTAAAGTCTATTTAAGTCTGAATTCTTGTTGAGTAATGCTTATAAACTGAATATATTCTTTTCATATTGTGTCCTTTTAAGTCTAAATAAGGTTCAGTTCTATTACTAGTAAGTATATTTCATGGATCTACTCACATTTTACTAATTGTAGGACAAGATGAAACTTTATTACCATTCTGGAAGGAATCTTTGCCTCTTAAGAATGGCAAAATGATGTCAAAGTACAGAAAATAAGATCTTACTTTGCTGACTGTGGTGAAGGAAGAATGAGCTGGAACTACAGCACATAACACCACTAGAGCACCTGGCTCATGTTCTACTCTGCAATTTCTCTTTGAGGGATCAGGAGTCTTTATCAGTGTGAGAAATCTGCCAGGCTTTAGCATGCGAGACAGAGAAAACAAAAACAACTTTTATTTTCCTGTCTTCTTATCTTCAATTAACAATATATTGGTGCTGACTGAAGAGAGAAAATAAGACATGTAAACAATACTTGAAAATATTACTTAGTTGTACAGCTGTTATGTTTGCTGTAAACCTTCATTTACACAAAATAAGATAGAGATGAAAAGAAAGTTCTTATTTTTTTTTATGTGTTAGCAAGAGTCAACAAATGCTTTGCTTGAATAGGACAAAAATCAGCATCAATAAAGAGGATTTGCAACCAAATTCTGCTGATGTTCTGTTACTTTGTCTCTGTAAGATGACATTAGCTAGGATGATGTATTGCATTGTATGGTAATAAGCACATTCTCAAGTACTATGTGACCTAATTTTTCTCAGTATTAGTAAAATGGAATACAGAACCATTTTATTAAAGGTGTGTATCCCTTTATACTCAGGTACATTTTTAAATGTATTATTGACTATCTATCTGTTTGGCACTTTTTGTTAGCAATCTCCAGAATGCAAATTGGAAGGGGTTTATTTGCTATAAATCTTTAGACTCTAACAAGTAATCAAATTCTAAGTAGGAAAAAGTTACACACTTCTCAATATGAAAATACTAGGTTTCTCCCTAACTTTGCACAGATAAAATCAGAGGGTGGGACATGAACATTTGACATGCGAACAACATTTTCTTTTAATAAAGGGAAACTGTTTTTAACATAAAATCAAATTTAACAAAACTATTAATATTTGTAAAACTCTTCTGTTCCACAGCATAACAGATACTACAAAGATTTTTTATTTTTTTTTAAAGTGTGGATTTAGCTACCTAAAACTGTTGTTCCATAGTAACTGAATTCAAAATTAATCAAATATGAAACAAATATAGCCACCTCTTTTTTGTGATGTTTTATACCTAGCAGTCAAGCTCTATTTCCATCTCATCTAATTATTTGGAAGTAACTAGAATTTCTAACTGTGATTTTCAAAAGCTTTTTAGAATTATGAGCTGAGATTTTGAAGCTTCTTGATAGTGTCTAGTTCAGATTTGTGCAGGGTAAAACTCAAATTCCAATATAATGGCAGTGTTTCAATTGCGTTGAACACGCATCCTGACTGTCTTTCAATAGTTGTAGTGTTGTTTTTAGTGAAGACACAAGTTTCATTAGACATAATAGACTTTATTCACCAATGACAGAAACAGGTGAGAAAACAATTGAAATTATAAGTGTAGGAAGTAAAATACAGCAAGTGCTTAGAAAATCTTGAGAGAAATTACATTTTAAATTACTTTTATAATGGAAAAGTGTTTTCAGGAGAGTTTCTATTTTTCTTGTACAACTTCAGATAGCAATGCCAAAAACATTGCCTGATAATGTCAGCTTTTAAAAGGTTAAATAACAAATAAGCAGTTAGTCTATATTCCTGGTTTCATTAGCGTATATGTGACTAAATGTGAGTATTCAATTTAAATATTCAACTAAACTTCATTACCTAAAATGAGAATTTGTATAGCTAATACATGTACTACTCCTTCATTTTATGTATCTTAAAATCCATGTAGCCTTGAAGTTAACATTGACAGTGTGTTATATGGACTTTAAGAAGCTTCCTGTCAGGTCTTCTATTCTATGTTGACCATGCCAGACAGGTCTTTCATTGTAGCGTCAGTCCCCAAGCTCCCAAGTAATTTTTGTTGTCTTCTGCTGCACATCTTTTAATCTCTCTTTTGAACATCCTTTCAATAGTGTTGCGACCTAAGCCACATGTAGTGTTTGAGATAAAAAATTATCATTACGTCACCCTAAAAATATCTGTTATTTACATTATGCTTTTAAGAGGCGCATTTCTTCTCTGTAAGGGATTTCTAGAGAAAATAGTGTTGTAACTCCAGGAATTATCATAACATGATATATTATATATATATTCTTCTTCAGCTTTTGCCTTACTGAATGTACATATGCATAAACATGTGTGCACAAAGAACACTTACATTATTTTGAAAATTAAGTGGCAGCACATGTGAAGTAATAGCACTGCATTTTTAGGTTTTGTTTAACATTGTTCTGATTTACCAGGATTTTTAATTGAGAAAATTATGATTCGTGATATCTAACCTTATCACTTAATATATTGAGGGTGTAAAAAAGAAGAAAAAACCTGTGCTTCACAGATAATTTGTTATTTTATATATTCAGCTTCTAAAAATGTTAATAACAATTATAGTTAATAGACATCTATTATGGTTAATAGATGTCTAATTGATTTTGAATACATCTGCGGTTTCTTCTCCTCTAGTTAAATTCTTGAGTGAAGTTTCAGATGGAGAGCTAACCATGAACCTAGAAAAAGAAACCTGTATCCACCTGAATTAAAAGGGATTCATTTTATCTCAGAAAGGATAACAATTTAAGAATGATAGTTGCCTTAAAGTGTTAAATTTAATTTTAAAGTAAGTAGAATTTTTGGCTAAAGAGGCTGATAAATCAGGGCATGTTTTGTCATAGGTTGTTTTACTACAGTAACTTGCAGAGCTTGTTTCTTTCATTCCTCAGTACAGTCTGAGTTAGTATTGTCAAACTGCCAATAATTTTAGCTCATAAGCTTTCTCACTAACTTCAGTATTTGCAGAAATGGAACCTAAGTCTGTCCCTAAATATGGTCCCGAAACAAGTTGCATGGATTAAATATGGAGGCTTAGTACTTTAATATTTTAATTACCAAATGAAATGCATTACAACACAGGCTGAGAGGGATAGCTTGCCAAAGCCAGAAAATTTTAAATGAAAATATACTCAATTCTTAAGCTTCTCTATATAAATATGTTTAGACCATATGCAATAGCTTTGATTACAGTGCAAATTTAGTGAAAATCTAATAGGAAATTTACACAGAAGCTAGAATGAAGTGCTAAGTGATACTGGTTTCTAGGAACCCTTTAGTAATGGTAGCTACTGTGTTACAATTGCTCTTCCATGTCATGAGAAACCATGTTAGGTAGTGACTCATCCTGGTCCCTTAGATAATGAATTGATAATCAGGAACCCAACAGAGCCCTTGAATAGTGCTACTTCATGTTTCAAAGTCGTGGCAGGGCTACAATCTCTGAAATCAAGAGCTGGCAAACTGCACCTGCAATTAATGGCAAATACTCGGCTAAAGTGTGGAGCAGGCTTGTCTTTGACAGCAGAAAACCAACATATATCTCACATTTCTTCCATGTGTGGGTGTGAAATCCATTAGTGTTAAAGTCGTGTATGTAATGAGCTGTTAAGAATTTTGCCAGTGCAGACAAACTGGGTGGATCAATATGTTGCTACATTGTCAGTATAAACTGGCTTTGAGTTTAGGTAATGGCTGACAAAATGATTCAGGATGAGCATGTAGAGGAAATAATTGCACCTCCCATTAGAGAAAGACCCCTGCTTTAATCAGATGATGCCACAGAAGGCTATAACTGCTGATAGTCTGCTGAGCTGACAGAAAAAGCAGTGAAAGCAGGAGGTCAAGGTACATGAAGCTACAGAACTGCAGCTTGCAGGAAAGCACCTTTATGGACATCCTCAAAGATCTATGAAGATAACTGCAGTTGTGTGACAAAGGCAGCTCAGCAGAGACATTGCATAAAAGTCAGATACTTTGTTCAGCCATGTCATAATGCCCAGTTCAGTTAACAATTATATGTAGTTATGATGCCAGAAGTTACAACTGAGTGTGATAGAGCAAGCACTTTGTGAGTATTCCATCCCATGCACATTTCATTCTTGCTGCACTATCGATGATTATGAACTCAGCACTACACACAGCTCAGCAGTCTCTTCTTGGAAAGAACCTTTGTATTTATGTTACTTGGGACAGCTCTGTATAAAAAGCTAACTGAAAGAGTCTATTCCTATGCCTGGTTATTTGCCTATAAGCATATCTTGATATGCATTTGAAAACCTGCACTAGCCTATCAATACATATACAATCATATGATCAACGGACTGATGCAAGACCACCAAATGATGCCACAAGGCTAATTCTTATTTCAGCTGAAGCTCTCCTTGTGGCATTAGCCTTACAGCCAGGTATTGATCCACAGTAAATATCCAATTTTTTTCTCCCTTGACTGGCAGGATTGAGCCTATTGTCCCTCAGTCCCTTGAGCTGCACTTCCAGAGCTCCATAGTCAGTCTCCCTTAACATGTTTGGGTTTGACACAGCAGTATTGTTGGTGTCCAGATGGGTGGACAGCAGAGGTTAATAGCCCAAGGATAAAGTAAGACTTGGTATCCTTTCCATAACATCCCAGATTTGGGTCTGTATTGGGTTTAGATGTCAAAGTTTTTGTAGTGGGCAGGACTGCAGGGGTCAATTCTGTGAGCTGCCGCTGTATCAGAGAACACCAGTTCCAGCAAGTGCTAAAATAGATACACTGCTATCCAAAGATAATCATATCAGCAGGACTGGTGGTTCCTCTGTGATAACAGATTTAAGAAAGGATAAAAAAAACCTATGTCACACCTATGAGAAAGAGAAGTGGAAAAAAAAAAACAAACCCAGTGAGAAACAGCTAAGTAGACACCAAGGTCAGAGAAGGAGGTGGTCCAGGTGCCAGAGACAAGATTTCCCTGCAGCCCATGGAGAAGACCATCATGAAGCAGGTTGTTCCCTAGCAACACGTGAAGGACCACTTTGGAGCACATGTCAACTTTGAAGCCCCTGGAGAACCCCACACTGGAGCAGGTTTATTCTGAAGGACTGCAGCCTGTGGGAAGAACCCATGCTGGAGCAGGGAAAAGTGTGAGGAGCTGATGCCAACCTTATGAAGTTTAACCATGACAAGTGCAAGGTCCTACACCTGGGTCGGAGCAATCCTGGGCACAGCTACAGGTTGGGCAGAGAAGAGATTCAAAGCAGCCCCGTGGAGAAAGACTTGGAGGTGTTGGTCAATGAGAAAATGAACATGAGACGGCAGTGTGCGCTTGCAGCCCAGAAAGCCAACTGTATCCTGGGCTGCATCAAAAGTAGCGTAACCAGCAGGTCGAAGGAGGTGATCCTGCCCCTCTACTCTGCTCTCGTGAGACCTCACTTGGAGTATTGTGTGCAGTT
>JANHGB010042011.1:0-85188 GCA_026283785.1 Coracopsis vasa
ACAAAACAAAAGAAAACAAAAGAAAACAAAAAAACAAACGAAAAACGAAAAGAAAAGAAAAGAAAAGAAAAGAAAAGAAAAGAAAAGAAAAGAAAAGAAAAGAAAAGAAAAAGGAGATTAGAAACCTTTTCCTCAACCTTTTCACACTTTCAGAACCAAACTGCAACCAAATATTTCTGAAATCCTGGAACAAGTAGAGAGAAAGCTTTTATTTTGACAGTTGCAATTGCCATCAAGGTTTGAAACTGTAACACTACAAAAATGATATTTCTGGCCAGCACCTGAAAGGTAAGTGCCAGAAATCTCACATGAATTGCTGGTTTTCCGGCGACTGCCAGTTCAAACTGGAGATTTGATAAGTTCAGATAATTTCAATAAACAGTCAGAATTCTGGATTATTGTCTGAACCAAACTTGCACTCTGAACCTTTCCATTCAACTGTCTGAATAGAAAATCACATTTATAGTTTATAGATAATAGCATTATCTGGGGAGTAGATTACTCAAGGAAGAATATTTAGTCAGCAACTTCTGATATTTATCTACCAGTACATTAATTTTTCTCCACCTTACACCCTCGGTATTTTTGCAAAATGACAGGTTTTGTGAGACATTTTTGTATTTGAAATTTGTTTTCAGGAAGCTGGAAATAAAAACAAACGCTTTAGTGAGATGTGAAAACACAATCAATTTATTTATTAACCACGCTGATAACAATAACTCTGTCTTTTCCCCCATGCACATCACCTGCAATCTAATATACAATAATATTTGGTTTTCATTTCAGATTTACCCCAATAGTACTTTCTTTTTCCTTTCAGTCAATGGAAGTTTCTGAAATGAGGAGCCCCGGTAAGTTTCTGATGCATAAAATAACATAGGTTTTCTGGACACTCAGAGTTTATGTTAATCTACCAACCTCCATTATAGCACAACTTCAGCTCAGATTTGTTTAAACAAGCTTCCACCTGCACAACAACCCCTTTTACTGCCAGTGAAACACTCTTCCCCAAGGAGCCCTGTATTATAAATCACCAAAGTGCACATGCTGCTGCTGCCAGCTTGAGAGGGGTCTGGCACGATGAATCTGAGGAGTAATGAGGGACATGAAATAGCCCACACACATTAGGAAAGGAGAAACCAGAACAGTCTTAGAGTGTGGAAAGGAGTGCATCAAAAGGTTTTAAATACAGCATATTAGATTCAGATATGTATCTTTAATGTGCTAGCTGTGACCATGAGGAGAGCAACCAGTCCCAGAACAAATACACACCATCAGATAGCCTAGCATGCGTGTGCGCACACACCTGTGCGTTATAAAAAGAGAATAAACTATAACATCAGACAACACTATGTGCATTTCATCATAGCGACAAGATATGATCTTCAAATGACAGGAAAAAAACTCTGCTAAATTGAATAGACTGGAATCTCAGCCGCTATGGTGCCTGAGCTGCACGTTTTCACCACTTTACCAAGTTTGCTCAACTGATTTTTTTTCTCAGTAAGTAAGTTCTCAGGAGCTAGTTCCAAGTCTGAACAAAAAATTGCACTCAGCCCCTCTCCCTAGCCACAGTTCCCATTGGTAACAGTAAATTACTTTCTGTTGCAAGAGCCTGTAATGCTCTGTAGTCTCCATTTACCCTAGTCTCCTTCCTTCTTCTGAAGGAAACCCATGGTCTTACAGCATCCTGGGGGTGGTCTGCAGACCTCCTCTTAGCTACAGTTGCTCTGGTTCTTGTCTATGCTCCAATCAATTCATACCCAGCTCAATGCCACCCACAGTGTGCATTTGCATGTGAATATAAGAATGTTCTCCAAAAGATGCCAGCTCTATCTTCCTTTGATGTGTCATATTAGGTCCTAACGGGCCAGATTCTTCCTTTACACACATGCAGCTCCTGCTGACTTCAACCAAGGCTGTAGAGTCACAACATACAGCTTTAAGCTAAGTGGAGACTAACCACAGTTTCTGAAATATTTCAGCACAGAGCTCCCTCCAGTACAAGAAGTCGTGTACTTCAGAGTCTCAACTATATCAGTTGCTGGGATCTCTTTGTCCCAGGAGAGGTCCATATCCATGTGTAAAAACATTTTTATGGTACTATTGCAAAAGACTAATTGTGTTAAATAGTTCTCACTGCCTGAGGATTTTTCTGTACTGTGCCTACAATTTATACATATAGTCAAAAGCCATTTGTAAGTAAACTAGCCTGGATACTACTAGAAACGTAGATAGAATTGTGGGATTCAGTGCAAGTTGCAAAACCCACAGGGGGCTGGGTAAAGATTAATGGAATTTACCCATACTGTGTTCTGTACTGGGATAATTGCTCTCCTAGCAGTACCTAACGAGCTAGTTTAAAGATAAATCAGCTTCAACAACTGGTATGAATTGCAGTCATAGTGCAGACCTCAGTATAGTCATCCCCCAAAAGAGTGATCATTAAGCTTATGCAGCTATATGCAGGACTGAATCTCAATTATACCATAGCTGTTCCACTCCTTCATCTACCATATGTGTAGAAAGCCAAGCCAGGTTAACAGAACATGACATTCACATGTCTGTAGATTTTTCGTTCATTTTTTAATGACTGACATACATTTTATGGTAGGATTACAGTGATGAGCTGGGTGCAGTTCTGAAAGCAATCAGAAACAGTTATTTACAATTACTTTAGAAAAATGCACCACATGTTGAACCCGAGGCAGTTTATAAAGTACACAGGGTAGCAGGAATACTTCAGAACAATCCTTTCTATATCTTTTCAAGTTTTTTGAAAAATACATAATATGCAACTGTCATTACTGACCTGAAAGTTTCCCGCGTGGTGTACACATATTCCATATTTTTGCCAAGTATATTGGCACAGTATTATCCCAACAGCAAAGCTATATTGAATTTTATATAGCAGAGACTCACAGAATTTGTACCCACATCACTCATTCTGTAACAGCCTGCAATTAATTTGTTGCAGAAGGATAACAGATTATTTATCCATGAGTGGTAAATTTAATACAGGCTGGAAAACCAGGTGGAAAAATTAGGATTGCTTTATTCTCAGCTAACTCAGACAGGAGCGTCTTGATAAGATAAAAAAAAAGAAAGACAAAATAAGACAATATTAAAAAAGATAAGGCAAGACAAGGCAAGGTGTAAAGCTAGGTGGAGTGGATTAGTCTGCAGAATCGCTCAAAACATTTCTGCTGAAGAGGAGTTGTCTTGCTGCCATTGTTTAATTTCTCAGTTTGTATTGCTGTCTTTAGATTGTCTGCTCAGATGGCATCTGCTCAAATGAAATACAGACAGCAGTAGTCCAGTACAGATTAAATAGTGGGATTAATTGCTTTCTAGCTCCTTCCTTCCGTGTCTTTTTTCTCCTCTGACCTCATGAGTTTTCCCTTTAACAGGGGCACGTAATGCTGCAGAGCTTGCAAAGTGTGCAACTTCCCCAGCATGATGATTGCCTTGGCATTCATCCCTTACAGTCATAAGGCCTAAAGCTGTGACAGCCTAACAGTCATTTTACTCTGCCATGTTTCCTGGCAACACGGTGGGAGAAAACCTCTGCCAAAACCATCAGTGAAATGAACTGACTTCATAGAGCTGGTTATTTTAGATTACATTGAAATTAAGGACAGAAGAGACAAATGAGAACTGTTTCATCTGGACCTCCTGTTTATTCCAAACAATTAAATATCTCTATCTCCAATCCAACCATCTATTCCCCTAAGAATTGTTCCATGTAATATTTAAATCCCAGCTCCATCCTCTAGCCTCAAACAGGTACTGGGGAGCTCAAAATGGGACACAGGTGGGGCCTCACCAATGCCAAATGGAAGGGAACAGTGACCTCCCTAGATCCCTTAACCACTTTACTCCTAAATATAGCTAAGCTCACATTATTCATGATGAGAGTACTCTGTGGGCTCATATTTAGTCTGGTTCCCAGCTTTTCCACCAGGGCTACCTCCCACCAGCTCCTAGCCTATGTTAATGCATGGACTTTTTCTGTCCCAGGTGCAGGACTTTGTACTTCTCTGCATTGTACTTCAGAAGTTTTCTGTTGACCCTGCCCTCGTATTTATCAAATTATCTCTGAATGTCTGCTACTCAGTTTGTCACTGACTTCCCCTAATTTATTATAATCCTCGAACTCTCTGACGGTGTGTTCTGCCTCATTATCTTATCATGGAATACCAAACATTGCAGCTATGTTCATGGCATAAAAGGTAAGAGATGAGGAGAAGACTTCAGATTCAGAGATTCCCATGCCAGAAAAATACATACCACAATGTTCAGCCAGATCTTCTCTCTTTGAACACCGGCTGTGAGCCATCTACTGCCTTTTCTTACAGATAGGCCAGTGTGAGTAATTCATTCCAATATTTAATCATTCTCACTGCTAGGAAATTCTATCTTGTTTCAGTTTGTTTAAGGAAATTCTTTCTGCCCTGTTCCAACTGTTTCAGATTTCAGTCTAAAGCTTTACTACAGTATTACATGGACTGATATGGGAAAACAACCTCAGACACAGAATTTTAAGATTTTTCCCCTTATTTTTGAAATGGATATAAAAATTTTCTATTGCTCTGAGTATGTGAAAAGAATATGTGAAGAAGATGCATGTTTTCTCACTTTATTTGTAAACTCTGAAATTTTACATTTTAAAAAGAATTTTCAACCCATTTCACTGCAGATCATTTAGACCATACTGGAACAGTGTGAAGCTATTTTCCAAGTATGTTTTATAGATACATATGATTTTTAAGCAGTGATAATTGTGGACAATGAAGATACCTGAGTCTGGTACACATGAGAGACAGGGGATTTGAAATCTTTGGATATTGTTTCAATATCTATAATCAGTTAAGGAGTTCTCAGCCTGCTCTAGACTTCATGTATTTCTGCTTAGAAACTCCTGGTTTCAGAGTTGTGGAGCATGGTGTAATGTTAATAAGAACTCAATATTACTATCTCTTCCTTACAGAGAAATATGATTGTAGTGAGTTTAAAACCACAGCAGTAGAGATGTGCTTGCATACTAAGTTAAGAAGCAGAAGTTACAACCTGTTTGGGTTACTGCTATGAGATGCTTAGTTTTTCTTTTTTCCAGTAATTTATTTTCCATGTATTTTCACTGCATCTGGAATTGGTACTAATCTTTGATGCGAAAGTCAGAAAGGTGAGAGGGTCAAAATGGTAAAACATTGCAATATAGATTTCCTATAGATGTACCAGCTGCTCTGTACTTCTCTGGTAACACACAGAAGCCTTACATTAGTTAATCTAGTTTTATGGCTGCCTTGTATCGCTGAAGTAACATAGAGCCACTGGAGCATATTTGTGATCCTGGTTCAGTGACTATGCTTTTGGCTAGGTTTGACTTTTATTCTTATTTGTATAACTCAACAAAAATAATGCCTTTGACTTTAGTGGAGTAGTACCTGCTGTGTGAATGAGGAAACTAAAGCATACTTCTCAGAAGAAAATGCTTGTCTTAGTAGCATTAGAATGGGATTTGAGAGCTTTGCATGCAATTCCTCATTATCACAATCTTTTTGTGAGACCTTCTGCAAGACATCATTTTCCAGCTCATGACATGCAAAATGAGTGTGGAATTAATTTCTTTCATCCTTTGTACGTCCCATTTACTTGCATTAAGTACTGAAATACAGCAACTGCTTCCTGGCATGTCTTTCAAAAGTTCCCAGTGATGAATTTGTAAAAGAAAGGTTAACTTTCCTTAATTCATGCCTAATGATGGTTTAGATGAGACACAGAAAATTTCACATGCACTCTCTTTTTCCTGGTTGCAGCGTTTGACTAGAGCTATTCATATTTCCTCCAATATGCTGGTAGCATTTTCTATTCTACCCGCCAAAGAAACTGAACCTCTGATAGAATCCTGGAACTGCACAACACCTGGCTTTTTTGCCAAAATATTTTCAAGGTGTTGCACAGTGATGAAAAGTAAATTTTGAAAATTGTTTTTCCCCCCACTTCTAAAATTCATCCATTCCCAACAAAAACATTGCTCATGTCTCAGGCACTCTCTGGCTTACAGGCTGTTTTATGAAGAAAAAGAAGAGGGAGGGAACGCTGCATAATTCCTCACAGTCCTCTGCCAGCATCTACCTCATCAGTGGATTTAAGTTTGAGAGGTATTGTTAAATCCTTATGCCATCCTTCTGAGACTTGTATCCTATTTTGTCTCCCTTTACACATGCTTTCAGGCCCACTGAGATCATTTCAGTATCAATTAAAAAAATAAAAGAAAAGGCAAAAGTCAGGGAAAAAAATATCCCCAAACCCCCTTATTAATGCGGGAGGTCTTAGCTTCCCCAGAAGACCTGTGAGATGTTGAGCATGCTCATTGGGACACAAATTTTGGCAGTCTGCTGCCAGTAAAGGACAGTGTAGGCTCCTGAGCTGTGTACCAGCCCCGCCACTTTGTAGATGTCTGAGAAATGATGACTGTTAGAATTGGCAGTGTGAGTCCAAGCTTACGTGCACTGTGGAATAACAGTATGATTTCCTCTCCCCTGTCCTGTTTGTGTACACCTGTGTTTGTGTGCAAAGGTGGAGAGCTGCCTTGGTCTCTCATTCATGTGGAAAGCGCTGCTCTTGCTGGCCAAGAAAGCAGGCAGGTGGGCAAGTACTTCTTTCCAAAATTTCCAGTTGCACTGTATGCCTTCAGCCAGGTATGAGGCTAAGTTGCGTACATAACATTTCCATTCACTTGTCATCACCCCCTTCTGAAACTACTCATTTAAGAATAGTTTTTTTGATTGATTGCACCAGGTCTATTTTTTTAGTTCACTTTTTTTTTAAATACTCCACCTTGTTCTGTTGTTTATTCCCAAGCCACCTATGAACTGACTCACCTGCTGTATGCTGAAAAGCCTGAGTTGATGATGAATACCAGTTCTGTAAAGCTGTTCAGAAGAGGCAAATTACATGGCCATTATAAGCCAGTTGCATGAAAATCCTTGGGTAAACATCATGTAAGTCAATGAACAGAGCTCCAAGTTGGCACGTTTTCCTTTTAGGTAATGGATAACCCTGCATACAACTGCTAGAGTGTTCCCTCTGAACTAATAATGAGGAGGAAGCAAAGATCATATTTGGATTTAGTACAGCCAAGTGTGAGGGCAAGAGTTTTATTAAAGGAGTTCAAACAAAAGGGCAGGCATGACCAAGATGTTATGCCTAAGGATTTAAATTTAGTTTCCTGTGTAAGTATGCAACGTCTGCCAAGAGACAAATTGTTTCCAGGGTAACACTTGAAAAGAGTGATCATATATCCCTTAAACTCAGACTGTTGAACATTCATATAGCAGGACGCCACCATGACTCTGTGCATGCATCGAGTTTTACGCTGGAACTGTGCTAAGTGAGGTTTGACAGAGGGAATGTCATTCACAGTACTGCCACCCCCCACTCCCCACCCCCCCCTCATTTTCCAAGAGAAAGTCCACCGGCAAAGGATTTCCATCTAGAAGTTTATTGCTCTAGATACCACTGATTGAAAGTGCAAATGACTGTGTAAGAGCACTCAGCCTTGAATTTTCAGGGATGGCTGATGGAATTAGCTACTTTGTTCCCACTCAGCTGCCTTAGAATTTTCAGACTTTCCATCCAAGGTTTTTTTTTAAATCTCAGACTAACACAGACCATGGCACTGTGAAACAGCTGAAAGACTGATCATTTGGAGCTTCTGAATGCTGAAGCTATGACCATGATAAAACGAGTTCCTTATCGATTCTCTATATGATAAAAAGTACAATAAGTGTATTACTGCATTTGTTTTGAAAAATGTGACCATGTCAATCTGACAGAGGGTGCAAAGCAGTCCTGATGGTGACTAGTTTCATTCCTAATGCACCCTGCTCTAGGATGTTGAATATATTGTACTGACAGCTTCATGTTCATTTTCTGGAAACAGGAAAATAAATGCTAAAGTAGCTTTTGCATGTAAGGTATATACTGGTTTTTATTCGGGATCAGGTAAGAGGTAGTTGAGAGATTACCTGATCTTTTTTCACATTTTGGGTACCTTTTAAAAAATAATTTCAAGTCACTTTGTGTTGACTTCATTAGAAAGAGTTCTTTGCCATTTTTTTGTGAGCTGCATGCAAAGTTACATATATTTAATTTTAGTATTTTACTCATGCCTTTGTTCTTTTTTAGTGAAATTAAACACACTTATAAAAATGAAACATCACTTTGAATCAAACTCTTTTGCTCTGAAAATGTCAAGTTAAAGTCTTTAGAGTTCAAAACCAAAACAAGCCATTTTCCAGAATCAACACCAATTAAAAAATATTTTAGTTTATCACATACACATTTTCTTGGCAAAATGAAAAAAAGGTGATATTCTATTCTGTTGCATTTTATTGACCTGGATCTAGTTAGAAAATTAGGCAAGCTGAGTGAAAAAGCTAGAGTGTAAACAAGGAGAGTGCCAGGGTGTTATGTTGTGTTGCAGTTGTCCTGGTATAAATCCACAGATATCAGTTTTCAGGGTTGCATTTTTCTTCTATTAATGTAGAATCATTTCTCTCTTGGGTGGCTGAGAGAGCGGTGTGCAGATTTTAAATGTCAGCTCATGCTTTTCTGCTTAGTGGAGCATATTTATTTCTGCCTCTTAAGGTTGATTTAGAATTTATTGAGAGAAACTTTTGTTTTGAACCAAAGCTAAGAAGTTTGACTTCCTTATACTCAAAGCTAAAACACCCAAGATCATGCTCTTCTGTAAATACTGAGATAACTTCTGCTCTTGAGAGCAAAAGTGTTTAAAGGACATATTTGACTTAAAAAAATCTCTTTTCTCAGGCATTTGCTTGGGAGAATGGGGTGTGGGGGAAGGAGAGTTTGATTGTTTGTAGTTTTACGTCAGGAAGTCTAGCAGAAGCCACTGCAACATCTCATAAAACATTGTGCAGCTGTGTGCAGACCTCGGGGTGCACAGATGCGTATGTATTATATTTCCTTGGAAGGGGCACAAGCTGAACTTTTCGATTTTGACACCCGACGGCATCCAGCAAAGGTGAGGTCTGCTACTTGTGCTTTAGGTTTTAAAATTAAAACCGTGTGTGTTCTAGTGCTCACATGACATGTATAAATGTATAAATGAGGGCCATTAAGTAAGTGCATTTACACATCATTTAAATGAAACAACACACCCAACCAGATGGATTCCTAAAATGAGTAATTGTGTTCTGTTATTTCCATAACTATTGCCCTTCCTGGTATATCCTCACTTCTCTGGTATGTCCATCACTTTGTTTTGAGTTTCCCAACTGGGGGGCCAAGACATTGCTTATCTACATTTTCTGTGAAGATCTTGAAGTTATTATGTGCAACTGGGAGTGGGATTTTTCTCACCAAACTATAGCATCAAGCACATAGGCACCTAGTCTGAGCTTGCGTTTTTGGCATCCTCATTAGCTAATGGAAAGAAAAGATTTTTTTCAGAGGGCAGTTTAACACATCCAAAGAACATGTATCTGACAGGTAGGTCCAAGTAGTACTCTAGATGTACCTGTCACTGACTGCTTATGATAAAGGGAATCTGGACAACTAACTTGGACAAAGAGCCATCTTTTCATTTGGAACAGTGAGATGAAATCAAGCTTATGAAATAACACTAAATAAAAAATCCAAACACGGAAAAGTAGAAAAAGAGCAACATTCAAGGGCTTTTGGGAGACACTGAAAGCTTTTACCACTTCTCTGCTTATAGCAGTTTCTACAGCATTTTGTTTGACTTTCCATGAGAAAGTCTGTCAACTGTGCTGCATCTTATTATGGTTTCCAGGATGGTTGCCCAATTTAAAACAGGAAAATCAGGTCTCAAATCTTCACATGCATGTAGGAGGACTCCAGAAGCCAAACTCTATCTACATGTCTGCAACAGCTGGATAAAGCTACTAAATAAAAATAGGACGTTAACTAGTCTACAATCACCCTTTGAATTCAGATTTTAAACATGCCAGTGGTGTGAAGAATAAACTCTTGGTTTTAAGATTTTGTGGTATTTGTTCTTGCAAATTGGCAAAGCATTCCATGTAAATACCACCCTCCACCCAGATAATGTGAGCCTATACAAAGTTGTCAAAACACATCTACTTCTTTGTTTCTGTTATATCAACTTTCATTCTTTTTTCTCCACATATGGTAAGAGAAAAATAATAATAATGCCAGCTTTTCTTGTAGCTTTTTTCCCTTGGATTTCAAAGTGCTCTACAAAGGTCAATATCAATATTCCCCATTTTTCATATGTAGACATTGAAAAATTTAGCTGTGAAATGGCATCTAAATATAGAACCTGAGTATTAGTTTCCAGTCAAAAACAGAAGCTGATATTCTTTTCAGTAACATTTCCAGCAGCTGAAGTGGGTCTTAAGGAGTACCAGAGCTCTAGTAGCAGTACATTTAGGAGTTCTGGCAAAATGAAAAGCTGTAAATGTCATTCATTATTGCGACCCATTTTGCTGTCATGGCACTTGCTTTTTGCCACTTGAAAATGCCAGACAGCTGCACAGCAAAGCATTGCAATTTCTGGACTGTTCACTATTATTTTTTTGATTTTATTTTTTATGATGACAAATTGAAAGCTGATTTTGTAATAATACAGGGTATGTGTTCACGTGCACGTGCAATGTGTGTGACATAGATGTGTATCTGTGTGCTATGTGTGGTTGTTTGGCTGTGGTCTGAGCTGCATCTGTTAGCAATGAAAAATATGTGTTTTCTCACAGACACAAAATTCTGGGCCACTTAAAGGTGAATTTTTTCATCAGATCTCTCCCCATCCTGTAATTTATAATCAGTGGAACTAGTTTGCAGTCTAAGACCATAAAACAGATAGAAAATAATCATGAAGGGAGAAGTTTGTAATGTTTGCCAGATGATAATCCAGAACATCTACATGCTCGGAATTTAGATTGGTGACCGCTATTACCTTCAGCAATACAAGAAGGAAGAAGATAATAAGATTATGTTTTGGGGAGTAAGTAGTCAGCAGTGTAATGGGGCATACTGCTATTAAAGTGTGTGGACAAGATTTTTATAATTAACAGCAAACTTTATGGACATCCTATGCATATGCTGTAGGATACAAAAAGGGGAGTGGGTCAGGGGAGGGAAGGGAAGGGTTGGAAAGCATGTCAGAGGACAGATGTGAGGAGCTAAGGGAAGGTAGCAAAACAATACTGCCCAGTCATCCACCTGTGAAAAGGGAAAAACCTTATATGAAGGATCCTTTCTAGGCTTTTAAATATGTCATATATAATATACTGCTTTGTACTTCCTTTTTGTGTTTTCTCTATGACCTCAGGGGAGTGAATCAGTCAATATAAAAATGGAAATGCTTTGCTGGAAAATGCTTTGCTCTTTTCATGTGATATGAGTCCATAAATATTAATTTATTCTGCCTTTTATTCCTAATAGGGCTGCAAAACATGTATAGCTTTTAGAGGCCCTTCTCAGGACTCTCTCGCCATATCCATACAAGACCACAGACTGTTCTCTGGCTCTGAGATAAGCAGCACAAAAAGCTGTTAAAGCCCTTCAGCATTCGGAGGCTTCAGAGGACTGCAACCACCCTGCCTCTGGGGAGTCATCCCTGACCCCCCAAGCATACTTCCCAACAGTGCCCAGGAACTGTTTACAAAAGGGCTGATATCACACACTGTTTAGTTTACTTGCTCAATACATGTACCCTGTTTTGCTCTAAGCATCATCCATACTGGTCCCACAAATATTCACACACTCAATTCTCCAAGCAGGAAGGAAAAGTAGTGAAAAAACATCTATCATGTAAAGAAATTACTTGTTCTTGTTAATGCTAGTGAAATTATGATGATGGCAACACAGTTATTCTGAAAAACAGGTGGTGCTGTATCTTGGCAACAGAATTCTCATTTGAGATGATCAGTTCTTACTTTCAACATTCTGCGCCTTTAGGTGAAGATCTGGGGGCTCAGGAGCTCTATACCCAGTGCAGAATTTTCTCTAATGATTCCATTAGACTGACTCTCAGACATGTTTCTTTTCATTTATGAATCACGCAGATTTGTTCAGAAGTCTCTATGCAAAATTAATAATTGTTACAATGTTGAATTTTGAAGATAAAGATAAGCAAAACTGGATGTTTTCATTAAATAATGATTGCTAATTGTGCAGTCACATGAGGGTTTTTTTTGTCCTGAATCTATCTGATAAACAGCTAAACCAGTTTCTTTTGGATCTGATAGGAGGTTTTAAACTGATTTTATTACATTTTATAGCAGTCTCTGAGTTTTTCAAGTACATACTGAAAGTTAAATCAGCACAGAGATAGTGACAGGAGATCTGAAGTGTAAAAATCCCAAATCCTCATGTAGACTGTATTCACAGGCATACAAATAAGCTTCTGGTTAACTGTCTGAGCCTGACCTGAAGTACACAAAGCTTGAAGGTTTTACATCCAAAGTGTTGGTTCTCATAGTGCATTCTGGAGCTCTTCCAGAAATGTCCAGAACTTCCTCTTTGTCCCAGGACATATTGCTTTCCTCTTCTGGGCAGCAGCCCATGAAAAAGTGCAGGTAGAAGGAAACCAGAAAGTTTTTAGCCCACGGCATATTATGTTAAGAGATTCTATTGTATTGACATATGGGTAATTAGAGTTGAATGAACTAGTTCAATCTAAATAACAACCATCCCCAACCTTTGCCCACTCAAAAAGTGACCCTAACTCAAATCTTTTTCTAATTTGGATTGGTTCAGAGAGATCAGCTGTCGAGTCTGTCAGCTGGTAGCCAGACGCCAGAGCAGACATAACTAATTGGGATATATTCCCTCATCTGGAGATGAAACATATTTTTTGAGCTTCTTGCAAGTTCCTACAGTTACAACTTGCATTAAAACCTTCTGGTCTGAAAGTAACGTCTTCAGAACTAAAGCAAGTGAAAAAGTAGCCTTGTCCTGGAGAAACCTATGAGAGTTGAATTTGTCTTAAATGGATGTTTTCTCCCTCAGCAGAGTTCAGCCTGCAAAGTTTCTGACATCCCAACCTTACAGGACATCTGATTCTGAGTTTTAGAATAACTTATTTCTCAGTTCCTTTAGTAAAATTTAGCTCATGTATTATCAAAACTTGTCCAACAACCATATGATTTTGTCACTTATGACTTGAGAGAAAATATTGCAAATCCAAAGGCTCTGAAAATATTAATAATTTGTGGCTTTAGTGAGGTGCAGTGTATTCTGACAGCTAGCAATCATGAGGTGTCCATGGAATAAGGACAACCCACAGTACTGTGAAAATTTAACTGAGCAGCTGTACTTTGGGTCCTTACTAAACGGCTTGCTGACTGCAAGCAGCAGAGTATGAAGCTTTTCTGTATTTCTAAAAATAAATATTGTTGCTGATGTTACGTGTTCTTCTGCACTTGCTATAATTGCAGCTTTTGAGTGACCATTTATTATTTTCTGCCCAGATTTCAATCCTGTTCCACAGTGATCAGACAGCGCACTAATGTATTTGAGTCAGAATATATTTACCCTGTATTTTGATGCCCATGCTATTCAGAATCTGGGGAAAAGTCAATATAATGAAGGTCAGGATCTCAGTAGGTTACAAAAAAAAAAAAGATTAAACATGCTTATGGCTAAAAGGACCGTAAGGCAACTTTCTGATAGGGAGACTCTAAACTCACATGTTCCACATGTGTCAGTAAATGATGGAAAAAAATTGGAAGAATATAGCATTTCAGAGGAACTAAACATCATGCTCTCAATTTCTTTTCAATACAGATTGTTCTCCTGAAAAGCAATTTTAATTACATATTATATATGTATGGCCAGAAATTATTTAGCCATTCTGCACTCAGCAAGGTACCTCTGTCTGAGTAGAATGGTATTGTTAGTTGTCTGCACAATTTTTTATGCGTTTTAAATGCCAAACTGTGGAAAGATTATGTGCAAATGACAGCGTTATATAACTGGAACAGGAAACATATTTCCACAGTCCATGTGTCAAAGCTGCAAGACAACTGGAATGGCTTTCTAGAAATTCTACTTTCTGACAGTCCATGGCCATTTCTTTATTTGTTGTGCAAATCCAGCTCAGACTTCCCCTTGCTGAGTCAGTCATTGTAAGAGAAATGGACTGCTGTTGAATCTCACTTCTTAAATATTGAATGGCATAGTAGTCAGAATTTATTGGGCATAGTGGAACTCTAAAACATCTGCACCAGCAGGCACAGCAGCCACAAGAGCTGAATGGGTGCAATTTTCACTGTCACGTAAAACTTCATAACCATTTTATATAATTAAAAATTCTTAGGAGTATCTTTTAAGCAGTTTCTCTCGACTTTGTGAATTAAAAGGTGGCAGTGACTTTATCTGCTTCATCCATGTACCTGCTATGCACATATCAAAGCATGCATGCTTTTGTGGGTACCCTACTTGCTGCCATCCAGCTGCCAGTCCAGATGGTTGAGATCTCACATGATATGGGAACAGGTGCCCTACAGCATTTGAAAAGGCACCAGGAACTTGCATTTAAGCAACTGAGTCTGTCCCTAGCCCATAGTTAGCTGAGTCACTCTTTGTGCTCCTTTGACTGTACTAACTGTATCTTCATTGATCACTTAAGGAGCTTAGGCACCTGGTTCATGTTATATATGCCTATGTGTAGAGAATTGAATTAGGGTGTCTAAAATTCTTTCTGAATTCTTCCCTTACTCTAATCATTTAGTCTCAAAGGGAAGAGACAGATACTTCCACCTGTCTCTTCACCCCAGCTTAAAACCAAGAGATGATTCATGTCCCTTCTTGAAGTGCTAGTGACATAAGTTCTTAGTGAGGTGACGTAAGTTCTCAATTTCTACTGACATGAGGTGTCATGAGTCCTCACCCAAACCTTTTCATCCTGGAACTTTAGTGAAAACCCTAAGGCTTGGGAATACAGGTTTCTCCTGTCCATCCATGCTTCCCACAGGCAGGGGAGGGGCTGAACCTGCAGCTCAGAAATCAGGAGCTTTGCCTTAATATTGGAGAAGCTTAGGACTTTGCAGAGTTTGAAATACTGCAAGTCCAAGAAAACTCCCTGAGTCAACAGAATGGGATATATTTGCAAAATGGTACACATGTGATCTGAAAGAAGCTAAGAAATGTCACATCATTGAATGTGTATTTTCACTTGTTCTATGTATTTAGTTAGATATAACTTGAAAGCCATTGCTACCTGACTGCACAGTTATTTCACACTTTCTCTGGGTGCTGGGTACACATAACAGACTGAATGATGAACACTGTACACCTAACCTCTAATCTACCAGGTCAGCGGGGCTTCCTTGGTGTTACCTATACTGGACATTTTGTCCTTGGGAGCAAAACATTGCATATGTAAAACCAGAAATAAATATGGAAGTGTTTTCTGTGTGCAGCATATCTCGTCTATTTCTTTGATTATTTTTAACATTAGTAAAGGTTTGATATATTCCAGGCATCAGGACTGCTCTTCATCTGAGAATCTCAAAGCATTTTATAAAGATTAAAATTAACCCTCACTCTACGTGTATGTGCTATGTAAGTTTTATTACAGACAGTTTACAGTACTGTCATTTAGCATATACAGAGAATCAGTTATGAGGTGGAAAGCTGAAACAGTCTGGTTATCCAGTCTCTTAATCTTGTCACTAGAAACCTCTAATTAATATACAAGAAATTCTTGTGTATAGGGTTAAAGGTATCAGGACCTTCTCTGAAATTCTCAGCGCTTGTCAGCAGCTACTATACTGTGGAACTGTTAATGGAGACCACTAATAATATTATTGATTCTCTAGAAATGTATGGAAGTATTGGAGATGAAATTCTGAATGCTCATATTGCCAGATTGGCAGGAAAACCCTTGTTAGGATTCTGATAAATGCAACATCCTTTTTGATATAAAGCTTTCTTTTAACATGTCTTAAAACAATCATAAACCCTTCTAAGTAAATGCAATTTCATATGTAGTCATGCAATACATGTTCAACTATCTTAAAACTGATCTGGGATGCCTTCAAATTTCTCTATCCATCAGCAAAACTGCAAAAAGAGTGAACACTTGAGTTGGTGCAACATTCCCTATGGCCAGTGAAAGAAGACTTGAATCAGTTTTATTAACATTTTTGTATTGGTATACAAGAAAACTGGCAACAAAACAAAATAAAGGATGACATTACCATGAAGATCTTACAGTCCAAGGGCTGAATGATATAATTCTTATTCCAGCACAATAACAGTTACCTTGGCTATAACCTTTGAATTGTTAGCCTTGGACAGAAAAAAATAAAACTGTGAAGAGGCAGGATGGTATCCCCATTTAGCCCACAACAGTAGACTTACTAAGTAGGGTTGATGGCTGGAGCAAAATAAGAAGTGGGCTAATATGTTTAAATGATATGAAGCTGTTGTGGTTTAACCCGAGTTGATAACTAAGCACCATACAGCCGCTGGCTCAGGTCATTTCAAAGTTAAGAGATTTTCAAAACCAAAGGTAGCACTGTAATCATCTAACTCTTATTTCCTGCATAACGCAAGCCAGAGTTCTGCAGATTAATGCATGCTGTGGAGAGAATAATTCTCCCTTTTTCAAAGTCAGGAATGTGGAGCTCAAAAGCTTATGTTGAACTGAACATGGAGGTGATGGGTCTGAACTTATTTGTCCAACTCTTTCCTGGAGAAGTTGCGCAAGAAAAAGTACAGAAATCAATTTTATCTTTCCAAATCTTCTTCCTCAATTGTCTTATTATACCAGTGTTTATGATCTGGCCTATATTTATTGCATTCTTCACTAGCATAGGCCTTGCATTCCTCACTTGATATTTGCCATGTGTTGGGCATTACTTGAAATACATAGTTCTGGTTTCTTTTCTCCACAGTCGCAGGTCAACTAACTGATATAATGTAGGTGGTTTTAGAAACTTCATTTCAAGCTATCAGTTATAAACGTAACATATTGCTAGTGTGTTGGTATCAAGAAGATGTCAGTGGAGAAAAGAATCAAGCTGGTACTGAAATCCAGCAAAATTAGTGAAACGACATAACCTGCAACCTGCATTCCTTTTTTTAATCTCTTTTTCTTTTTTCATGCATCCATACATATATACATATATATAGTCTTGTGTGAATACATGTGCATATAAATGGATTCTTGCATCTGATGTAAAACACAAAGGATTTGGTTTATTTTTTTCCTAGTTGTAAGTTGAGCAGAGGCAAGTTTCACAGGTTTTATTTTGTGTGTCCAAATTTTTCCTGTGGCTATTATTACTCAGCACCTGTACATCCACTGCTTCTTGTCTCCTGTAGGAAAGTAGGTCTGTTCAATATCGGAACAGGTAAAGTGAAGGCTGTGTGTGAAGCCACTGCTTTGTATTTGTACAAGCAATAGGTACAAAGTGGACATTAAACAGGCACCCTGCTATGTACCTGATCAGTGTCTGTTTCATGTCTAAGGTTTTGGTATATTTATCTTATAGCAGCTCCAGGAGCTGTTTCTGCCTATATTTCTCTTTCTCTTCTTTTTAATTTCTCTCCTTTCTGTTTCTCTCTCTCTCCCTCTCCCTCCCCTTTCTCCAAACACGCACTTCTTTTTCCTTTTCCTTAAAGAATACAGATGATGAATTTGGTTCAAAAGTGACATCTGGTTCAAAAGTGACATCTTTGGGAAGATTATCTAAATCAGTGTCTCTGGGACACAAAATCCCCAGTCAGCTACAGGAATGACACAGCTAATCCGTTAGTGAAATGGGTCTAGGAGAAGAATTTAAAGACAGTATTAAAGTAGGTGGGATTCAGTCTATGTACTGCACTAACCGGTTTTGCATATAAATTCCCTCTTCTCATTGCCCAAGTTTTCAATACATCAGGCTCAAGGGAGTTCACTTCCAAACTTAAGTGTTTCTGTTCTGTGGGCTCAATCCTCCTATGGACACGTCAAAGACACCTCCCCTCATTGACTTAAATGCATGTCTCAGCTAGACAACCTCATGCTGGTTCACAGTATCAGCTTGCTCCCAGGAATTAATTGAGTTCTAATAAACCAGAAGGAACACATTCTTGCATGTATGTTTTTCTTGCACCTGGTGACTGGTGACACCATGCTGCATGCTCTACCTCTTTCCAAATAGCCATTGCTCTACCAGACGTCTTTCAACTTAACACTGAGATTGAACCTGTACATGGGAGATGTGGACAGGCAACCCCCAAAAGCTCCAAGAAAAGAAATCATAGCTGATACTGGAGAGGAGTCTAGAAGAGCAATTATGTGCTGGCTTCTGCTATCCTTCTAGGCCATCTCCATCCACCAGCTCTTAAACCTTTCACATTGCCTTCATTTAGATCCCTGACCTTAACACTAATGACTACATGCACAAAAAATAAGTCCATTAGTTATGGCTAATAAAAGCCAGTATGGCCTTCAGCGACTTCATAGGGGTTAGATATACTCCAATTGTAAAATATGCATTATGCTTCTACTAGTCTGCTTTGTATACAGTCTGAAATCTTGAAAATCAAAAGCAGAACGGATACATTTTCCTATATCATTCTTTATTTTGTCCCCTCCAGAATGCATCTTTCAGGTGACAATTGCATTTAATCCTAAACTCTTTTGCTCTGAGATCCCATGGCAGTAGCAGATTAGTCATTCTAAACAAAGCATGATTTATTTTGTTGCACCAGGGAGTATGGTGCTCATTGCAAAGCCCTGAAAGAGTAAAGGTCTAAGCACATATTTCCCTCTATCTAACCCTTGCTTTCCACTTCTGGTTGGGGGGATTAACTTGGCACATCACGACTTCCTGGTCATTCTATGAGTCATACAGTCTGGAAAGATGTAAAACAAGCTTGTATTTAAGTTTTAGTAAAATTTAGATGCCATCCCTTCAGACAAGTGAGCACCTCTAAAAATTGAAGAATGAGTTTGAGGAGATGGAGGCAGAGATGTTGCTTACCTACCTTCTGCACATGAGGATCCTATGGGTAGGATATCTAGAAAAGAAGAATGCTTTTCTTTTGTCTGTTTTTGTTCTGACACTTGTTGAATGGTTTGGTATCATAAAATACAGCTATTCAGGCTGTGGTGACTAGAATCACAGGTTTTTCCATGCCAAATTAGTGAATACTAAACTCATGAAGGCACAGGGGTTTGCTTGCATTCTCCTTCCCTAGCCCCATGAATCTTTCATGCATGGGTGCAAAGTGGACTGGAGGGTGAGGCAGTCTCTTATTCAGAATACTTTGCAGGTGCTAGTAAGTGACCTCTGCTACGGCATGGGTCTGGCAGGCTCACATCACTTTTGTCTGACATAGGTGTAGATCCTGGATGCTCTCCTTCGCTTGGACTTGTCTGGACCTGGTTACACCCTTCCATGGTGGGAACCAGTGATTGTATCAAATAGCCTCTGCCAAACTAAGCAAACCGGCATCTTCATGGGACTAAGGCAGAGAATCAGTCTCTGCAGCCTAAATGTCATTGCACATATCTGCTCCTCTGAGCTACTCTCATCCGGGGGACATGACAGAAACTTTCAGGACAGCACCTAAGCATTTAAACAAAGGGATTAGCTTTGCTCATCTGAATATACATATCCAAAACTTCTTTTATGGATTGGACTTAGTTGCCTCAACTTAAGCATGTGATTTTCACTCAAATTTAATGTTCCTATTGAAGCAGTTTGCATAAACTGATTTTCCGATACAGTTCAGGAAGAGAGTCAGGTACCTTTGAAGACCCACGGATGGTGATTTTATTTACCTAATTCAACTGATATGCGTTGATGAGCATAGCAGGGAAAGAGCAGACTACAGCTGGGCAAAATTATTTGCTAATATTTTTCATCCTGTAACTTGTGACTTCTTTGTTGTGATCACAAGAAAGTCCCCTGTCTGTTTTGTGTTCTGTTGAGATCTTCCCAAGGGTAACAACAGTTCAAAATACGTCTGTCTTTTTTAATCATATTGTCACCTTTGTACTAGATACTAGTTTGAACCAAATGAAATGTTCCATGTTTGTTTCCAAACATAAATTTCAGCTGTTACTGATCTGTACTGGATTTAATCAACGACCTAGGAACTTTACCAACAGGCTCCTTAGCTATTCCAGCTAGATCTGGTTTTAGACAGGTTTTGTTAATAGTAATTGGGGATACCATTTAAGTATCCAGATAGGATGTTAATTTAAAAGGCATTTTGTTGGCTGATCTTATGGTAATTTTTATGATTTCTGACTCAGATTCCATTCCTCAGATTGTCATTTAAAATATTTCAAGATGCATCTTCTGCAGTATGTCAGATCCATGTAATGACAATGAAGTTGTTCCAACTCATACAAGAAGTTAGGGGAAAAAATCCAACAGCATTCCAGTACTTCAGCAAGTTCCAAATTTCAATTAAATTGAATATCAGCATAAGTTTCCTAAAAGATCAATTCAGCTTCAAGAACGATTATTGCCATAAAATTAATTAGATTCTAGAATGAAGAATTTTTCTTTTAAGAAATTTATACATATATGTATATAGTTGTGTATGTATATAAAAAAGGGACTACAACTTCCATCATGTTTTTTATCATAAATTAAGCCCACATTTTAGAGACGAAGAAAATATTTTCTGTTGGCTTAATCAGATTATTCTATCTAGTTGGATAGCAGTTTGCTATATGCTCACAGACAATGCGGAGAACAAATATACCGATATTCAAATTCCAGATTATCATAAAATTCAAAATCTATAATTGAAAGGAAAACATGGCGGGGGGGAGGATGTGGAGAAGAGGGAAGAGGAGAACGACCAGATTCTTTCATGCATTGCGTGTATGTAATCCCTCTGACATCAAGAAGTGCGTGCATGAAGAACTGGGGAAGAGCTTGGCCCAGGATATGGAAACTATTTGATAGAAAATGCTGAATTAATTTAAATTGCCTGGGGTAAAAGCCCTATCTTGTAGAATGAAAAGTGGCCGAAGGACTATCAACAAAAGGAGAAGACAAAACATTAAAATATAGATTTGGGGGAAGGTCTTTTTCTAGTGAGGTACTTCAGGGATCTTTATTCAGTGTGGTTTTATTTAACATTTTGACTAATGATCTAAAAGAAGTAAGCCACCCACTAATGAAAGTCCTCTATAATGAATAAGAGGGTGGAGTTGCAAAAGGTGATGAAACACAGACAGTGCAAAGGAACCTGGATACAGACCCGAGGTTCCCATTGACTTCAGTAAGTTTTGGAACAGATCAGTGGAGATATTAGAATAATGGGCAGGAAGTATGGCAAAATGAGATTCATCTTGGAAAATATACAAAGGCATCAGGTGAAAAATTACCCTTGACCTAATAATCAAAGAGAGACAGAAACATGGAGAGCAGCATTCTAAGTGAGTTTGCCGTGCATTAGAGAAAACGAAATAATATGAATACAATTTGAGGATTATATGCTGCAAAAGGGAGGTGCGTTTTCTCTGCTGAGGCTAGACATTGTAGAATACTACTAGGAAGAGTAACAAGGGACCCAAGGGTTAATTTACAAAATAAGAGCTATGTGCATATACAAGTAGCAATGATACAGTCACCCCTATATTTACTAGATGTTGGGGAATAGTTATCTACTATAGCCATACATAATCCTCAGTGAAGCAAGAACAAACAAGTCCCAAAATACCTTGAAAATTATTCTTATATTGAAGCTAGCTGCTCTCTGAGGTGACACTGAACTCCTCAAATCCCTTCCAAAGTAAAGCATGCAATGATTCTAAAAGTTGGACTCTAACTGTAGCAGTACTAACAGAAAGACAATTTGTTTAAAATAGTTCTGCCACATATATTGCTGCGTTTTTTTAATATTCTGTGGCCAACCATCATGACAATTTTGTAGAGGTTAATAATGTTAATGGTCAATGTGTGAGCATTACTTAGATATATTTATGAGTATCGTAATAACTTTTAGCTTAAAAGGTGTCAGACTTGTTGGGTCAGATTTTCAAAGTGTAAAAACAAAAATAAAACTAAAAGTATCTATCTTTAAGGATGTCCAGCTTGCTAAGGCAGTTTTATAGATCTTATTAGATGCCTTTACTAGTTGATGCTTAATGATGGTCTCGAGCTCACACAAGAAATTAATGATAGGAAAACTGAGGAAATTGATGCAATGAATAAAAGTCTATAACTTTGTAGGATCATTATAAGTATCAAAGATCACTAAACAAACTTTTTTGCCAGGCAAAAGCGTTATAGACCAGCTTAAACCCATTTATTTGTCAGTTCTACTCAGGTGGTATCTTTACTTATGCTAGGATTCATATGCTTAAGTTTGATTTTAAGCAAATACTGGAGTGCTTCACTGAAGTAGGATGCAAAATTCATGTTTTCCTATTACATAGACTCATATAAAAACGCAAGCATTCTTTTCAAATAAGAAACGCTTGCAAGTCCAGGTCAGTTTGGAGCATGGTTCTACATTTGCCAGAAACAAAATCAGTCTGGGGGATAAGATGTATTGGAAGCTTTTTATTCCCTTTAACATCAAGTGGAATTTGTTTGTAAAAAATACAAAAAATACAAATATTTTTAAAGGTAAAAATATGTGTGAGAGAGATTGGGAAGTATGGCTATAGCCTGATTCCTTTTGTTAATATACCCTTATAAATCAGAAGCAGCTCCAATCAAATTTAACTATTAGGAAACTAAAAGATCAGAATTATGGCATTAGTTTCTTTTTTTAAATGAATTTAACATTTCTGTGGTGATAGTTTGAATTTGCTAAAAATAAAGACACTTTATATATCTATGGCCCTGTGAAATTATTTAAAATTTAAATTACATAGTCATACCCTTTTAAAAAACTCCTTTGTACCAGGGTGCTGTCAAGCCAGTGGAGGCAATATCTATATCCCATGGAAGGATGACAATAGCAGGTCACACACCTTAGTTTTGTACTAGCCAGCACAGGGCGGCAGGTAGCAGATAATGTTCAGGTGGCACTGTGCTCTGACTGAACAAATGAGCTCTGCTTCCAGCCCTAGAATCATTGGCTCATCAGGGATTCTTTGCGAATCTCTGTACCGTACCCCAAAAGTTCATGCTCGTGTGAGCAAGAAATGGTACTGTTGTGGCATAATCAAAAGTTACAAAGTATCAGCGAGGGAGGTTAACTGTAGCTGAACTCCTTTTTGCACCAAATGAGCCAAAAATCCTCTCTCTCACACACACAAAGTATATATAGAATTGTGCATGGTAATTAATCAGGATCTTTCTGTTGTGTGTGAAAGAACAAGTGTCAGAGATAGCAACAGATTTTTTAGGTTTTCATTTGAAGCTAAATAAACAATTTACAATGAACTTTTTCATTTTTTTTTCCTAAGAATGTCAGTAAACATGTTTTTCTGTCCTTAAATTATTTGTTATGAAGCTTTGATATATAAAGTCACATTGTCTTGCATTGCTAAGCTATAATTGGTTGGAGTAATCTCATCTGGTTTTATTCCTTATATATTTCTATTCAGATTCATATTTTAAAATTAAATTTCCATGAATGCTCACTTTCACTGATGCCAAAAATAAATCTAATGATTTGAAGACAGACTAGAAATTCATGATTTGAAGACAAAATAAGTATTATTTTGTAGTTGATGAATTCTAGGGAAAAAAACAACAATGACAACAAACACTACTGCCAGTGTTACAGTGATGAGAACATCACAGGTGCCTAGATTAGCCAGGCAGACAAGAGTAAATTTATTCCATATCTCTGAGGTAAGAATTGGCTCCGTCATCCAGTAAATGATCCTGCACTCAATTTTTGTTATCAGATACCACATTTACTCAGAACTATAAAAAGGTGACTTTCCACTCTCAAACACAGGACTTTTTTCTTCCCAAATCAAATCACTTCTGGTGTTTGCCTTCTTTCAATGGACCAAAATGTTATTGTACAAAAATAAAAAAGCAAAAACATCTTCTTGCTGAAATAGAATTCCAATGCCAGGTGAAAATTGGACAGCATTTCACTGAAATGAGGTCCAGCTATCTTGTTAAAGATCCAGCAGTGCGTTTCAACTATGAAAGGTTGTTTGCCCTGACAGTTTTAGTATTCTGGGAGATTACATTCACATTTTCTGAAAGCAACCACAAGGTTTCATCTGGTTTCAGTATTGCTCCTTCTCTACTTTATATCAAAGCTGTTACATGGTTTTTCTGTTCACTGTTAAAAAGTCATTGCTGTGTACCTCAAAGCATGGTGCTCAAGATCGATAGATTAATAACAAACCATCCTTCTAAGAACGAATGCTTTATTCTGACAGCTCAATAGAGTTCAGTCTGTAAATCTGAACAAATATTATTCATGTATGAAGTAGTTAATGATTTATTACATTATATTAAATTGCTTCAAATGAAACAGTGTAAATTCCTATATGGGCAATGTCAGGATATTGAGCTTAATGAACAAAACTCTGCTATTCTCATGTCTTTAGGTTTACCTAAATCCATTGTGTTTCTAGTACATATATAACTGTCACGACTCTATCTGCTTCTCACGCACAGAGGATTGCCACTGTATTCTATCTCAGACTAAATTTTATTCTTTGCCTGTATGGATTCTTCACCTAACTGAGTATTGCTCACAAAGACAGAGTAGAGTCTCTGACATACACTATGATCCCCTTCACAAGGTCTCTTGAAAAAGTTTATATATCAGTATAGTTCTTGAAAGCCCCAGATGTTGATTTAAGTTTTCAGGTAAGAAATTGTACCAAGAATAGTGCCAGAATTTGACGGTTTTGAGTTCTCAGAGACATTTCTGATCTTAATTCTTTCATTCATTCTGTAGATAGACAAATTACTTCAGAAAATACCATAAATACTTAATACACTTGTGATATTAGCCCATTTATAATAAATACTATGGGTGGAGGTTTTTTTTGATGACTTCTTAGTGTAATCTCTTTGGCAGACAAGTAAACTGGAAAGAGTTTTTTTACATAGAGTTCTGTTAATACATAATATAGCATACTACATGATTAATAACTTAATGCTTCTCATTGGGATACATAAAATGTAGTAAAAATAAACAAAACCATAAAACAATTAAGGGGATTTGTATTCACTGATTCATTCCTGTTTATGAATATACAGTGTTAGTATAAACAGACAGAGGGTCCTCACTTTATCCTTTTATCATTTCCAAATGTTGTTATAAAATGGTAACCCCCTCACTGAAAACAAACAAAACAGCATGTCATGTAAATGTAACTTCAATCTAACATTGCATTAGGTCAGCTTGGCTTTGAAAAATACGTGGCTTTTTCAACTGTACTTTTGCTGAAAAGTTATGTTTGTAAATGTCAATGATGCCACTAAAACGCAAAACAAGAAAACTTTATGTGGAAATGTTGCAGGAATGATATTCACTAAAGGCAGTTTTCAGTTAAATTCTTCATAAGATTTTACATTTTATGCATTTATCGGGATATCTATTTAATAAGGAAAACTTGAGTTCTTGAAAACACTCTGTCTATTCTCATGTAAAATCCCCAAACCACACCCTTTACATTAAAGAATAATGTGTTCCCAGCAACATTTTAATTTTTGTAAATCTTGTGACATCTTTGAAGATGTAAAGTTGCACCCCAGTTGTACTATACTCTTTCTTCACTTGCTAATTTACACAAAACAAGAAGTATTTCTGTGGAGATGCCTGAGAGAGTACCTGCCAAGCACGAAGTAAACACAACTACACAGGCAAACGTAGCAGGGACCAGGAACCAGCCTGCAAGGAAGTGGCAAGGTAATGAGTGGTGCCTCATTAGAGAAAGTCATCCCGTCTAATCTGTGTGAGTAAAAGTCCTGCTACCCCACAGAGTTGCAGTATTAGAAAAGGAAGGCTATCTGAGATATTGTAAAACTGTTAATAGCATTCTAAAAACTGTGTGGAAGTTTCCTATAAGAAAGTTAAAGTGATGGCAAGTAAGGATAGGTCCTGCTTTCATGTCATGAACTTGTAATAAAGGCTGCCAAAGAAACACTGCCTTGCAGGATGTATTTAAGTCATGGAACTCATTGCTTCATATAAGGAGCACCGATAGACAAATAAAAAGTACAGA
Source organism: Coracopsis vasa (assembly GCA_026283785.1). NCBI lineage: Eukaryota > Metazoa > Chordata > Aves > Psittaciformes > Psittacidae > Coracopsis > Coracopsis vasa. The sequence goes on from JANHGB010042011.1 coordinate 26,138, forward strand.
GGGGGTTAAAAACGATTTGAAAATCATGGAAGAATTAGACGTGGAAATGCAGGTACAAACCTTACTTTCTGGAAACCTCTAAGCTTCTGACTGCTGGGAAATACAATAAAGATGCAACAAAAGAAATGCTGCTTCAGGTTTGTCCTTCTTCCCTCAATTTCCCCTGCTAGTAATCGTCTTTATCCATGAGTGCAGGCAGGATGCTGATTTAAGTCTGCCTTGACCTGCCTTGCATAAAGGTTTTGGTAGGTGCATGGCTAGGCCCAAATGATTGATGTAAAAGGAAGGGCTGCAGAGCCTCGTATACATGAAGTTGGTCTGGAAAGCAAGAACCCAAACTCTAACTGGAGCTGTGGCATGTAGCTTGTGGGGTTTAATCCACTAAAGTTTTAAATAATTTTTTAATATTTTCTCCATCTCTTGAACTTCTAGTCTGATAATGGTCAGGTGACCTGCAGAATTAATTTATAAATCTCAGGACTTGAAAACCAACATTTTTTTCTTGCTATTAAAACAAGAACTTAGCAGTGTTTGAAAAATGCTCTTATTCGTCACTAGATCTTCATTCTCTTTTGTCAAACACATTCACTAAGCTGTACGATGCCAAAATGAATAGCTTTTACTACTGATAACCTTTGATTGCAAAAGATACTTATTGCTCTATGTATTCAACTCCTAAGATGATTAGCAAAATTGTGATGGTCATACTCACAAGAGAAGAACTTTACTGCATGAGAAAACACACTGTTCATCATAAGTGTCTCACAGTCTAGCTTTTTTCCTTTTTTTTTGAAGATATTCTCAGAATAGTTTGTTTTGTGATTGTTAGGGAAAAGAAAAGGGAAAAGAAAAAAAACAAAAGGAAATGTGTTTATAGTGTGAATACATTGAGCTTTTTCAATCAGCATAACCCCCTGAGAATTTGAACTGCAAGATGAGTGTGTGTGGCTCCATGCGTGTTTGCATGTATTGAAGGTGTTTTCCATTTCTGCAATGTAATAAAGCTTGAACTGATGCAAGAAGAGGACGTTTCGTTCTACAACTTTATACTACAGGAACAGCTCTAGAACAACAAAAATAAATCCAAATACTCTCTGTTCTGTTCAATAATGGTCTTGTGCAGGACAGTCAAGTTTCCCACAGAGTAAATACAATCCATATTATGTAAATATGATCCTGTGTACATTCATTTAATTTAACATTACCATCAGAATAGCACATTTCACACGTGGGAATGCAAATCCCAGCAAGGGAGCAAATTAACTGCCCACAAATTGTTTGTTAACTATGAAGTTTTCCAAAAGAAATCTCTAAGGTATATCTTTACCAAGGGCACAGTATTAGAACTCTAATACCACATGTTTCCATTTGAACAGATGGCAGTGAAAGATTTGGCTGCAATGTGTTATTAGTTAACAGGAAAAGACTTACTGATAGAGATCAAAGGTAGTGGTTAAATTTACTTAAAGGAATGGTGGTTTGTAACCCATTCATACTTGCAAGTAAAATTAATTTATAATTACTTGTAAGCAGATAGATCCTCAAAAGTCCAATGTCTTTTCTGCTTCAGAGTCTGTAACTTATCTACTATTGTAATCATCTCTTTAATGTGTTAAGAGATGCCTTAATTCAGGTTCATCTGCTGTTGAACTGAGACAAGTTGCAACATAATTTCTGTAATTCTGTTTCTAAACATTCAAAGGAAACAACACATTTTATGAATGCTATGATTTTAAGAAACAAGAAGCCATTGCTTATTAATGGCTCAGTTCTGCATTAAGTGTCTAAAAGCTAAAACAAAACACATGCTTATGTTATTCTTTTTACTTATTTGTACTTTAATGCAAACTGTTGGGTGCTGGAATTCTTACACCCAGAACAGTGACCCCTGACAGAGAGTCCGAGACTCAGCTGGCACATCAAGAAACACAATCTTCTCCTACTTTCTGCTTGACCAGAAAGAGTTCAGTGTGTAGCAGGTTCAGCCCTCGGTCCTCCCTGTCAGATCTATAATGCTTCCCAGTGATGGGCAGGATTGAGTTAAGTGACTTCAGAGTGTCTGAAAGTCCTGTCTGAAGTTGGTGGGACCACTCATATGGACATAGTTAGCCAGCCATACGTATCAGTGCCTGAAGGACAAGGATGAGTGCTCGGCTAAGCTTGCCATTTCACATTAAAATAGTTGTGGAAATATGTGTTGAGTCAAATTCTATTGTATTTATTCTATGTGAATAAATGAATGTTAAAGTAATCTGCAGTTAAATAAGAATAAAGAATAATATAGTGTGCATGTCAGAGAAAAAAGTTTACAACAATCATGCCAGTAGAAATGTTGCTACATTTCAGTTCTGCACAATAGTCTAAATAATGAATGAATACATGTAGAGTAGGTGAATGAGTTACCTTTAATTCCACAGTAAATTTCCCTTTCTCCATGTGCAAATTTGCTTTTTTTTAAATAAATGAGACTTAAGAGATAAATTTATTTCTTAATTTCATTCAAGATGAATGAAGTAATACACATAAATATGTTCAGAGGCAGATTATTTTTAAAACTAAGTATATAATCTAAAAATAACATATTCTTCTGTTCAGATAGAAGGTTTTAGTACTATATGAAGGCAAAAATTCCTGTTGACATTCAATATGAGATATGCAAATATACTTATTTCTGACATGGGGAATCTTTTTTATTAAATTACATTGAGGAAAAACACATATAGACTTATTTATTTGATACTCAGGACATTTCATTTAGAATAATTGTAGTTGTGATGTAAAAAACATTTTTCAGTCTTACTAAAGACTGTTACTGTTTCTGCCTTTTATTTTTTCTTGATGATTTTCTTTTGACTAAAAGCCATAATGTCATGACAATATAACTCGAGTTCTAGGAGAAGTGTTCATGGTCTTGTACGTGAGTCAACTGTATACTAGTGCCAAATGCTAATAAAAATTCTCAGCTGGCATTTTACTCCAACTTAAAATACTTTTACAGTCTGGTTTTGGCCATCTCCAGTAGGAGATGCTGGGAATATGCCGTCATAGCCTTCAGAAAAAAAGCAAGAATCGTATATAAAGTACACATAAGATAAGTTCAGTGTAAGACTTGTAATCCTTTTACTCCATGCTGTTAAGCCTTTTCTAAAGCTTTCCTGGGTTTTGGGAACCCACACATCAGGAAGAACATTTAGCCATTAGAGGGTGTCCAGCACAGAGATCAGAGGTTCAGAAAATGTACCTCTGAGGAGAGATTGAGAGAAGAGGATTTGTTTAGTCTAGAGAAGAGAAGACTAAGGGGAGACATGATAACAGTGTTCAAATATGTACAATTGTGCTGCAATATTGGGCAATAATTTTTTCTCCATGTTCACTTAGGACAAGGCAAGAAATAGTGGTCTTGATACAAAGCAAGATAGAAATAAGTGAGAAAAAACTCTGTATTTGTTGGCAATGATGTTTTTGGATGCCACAATTATAAGTGAAAAAGTAAGTAAACAATAGCAATAAATCTTTTATCTTTTAACTAAGAGTCTTATCTTAGATAATTTTCCCACTGAAGTAAGAAGAGACATTAAAACAAGAGAATGAGAATCCTAGCTGTAAAAAAATGGCAGTCTCTTTCAGAAGGTACTTACCAAAACAGAACTTTCTGGTCATTACAGGTAACCGGTCAAGCCCTTGTTCAGCTATAGCTGGGAAGTAAGTGCTGTTTTCAAACAGCGTAATAATACAGATGTGGCATATTATGTTAATTTTGCAGGTAGTATTTACAAAGCTTTTAGCTTGGGTCAGTTGCCTAAAAAAAGGCACCTGATGCCTTTTGAGCCACTAATGCCCAGTGTATCCAAGATGTCCATGCAGCAGTAGCAGACTAAAAGAGAATTCTTTCCTTCTGGAATTACAGGTGGAGGCCAAGTGTAATAGGTAAAGTTTCTATAGGTGTACCAGAAACAAGCAAATGAATTGAGTTCCAAGTGTCTGTAGTTTAAAGGTTTGTCAGCAAATTAGAAAGACTCTATAAAAGTAAGGTCAGAAACATTCAATGTTTGGAAAACATGTTTTTTAATGACACTGAAAAAGCTGAAACAATTAAGAAGAGAAAAGTGAGGGCCATGAATATGAAAAATTCGCGAAGATTCTAATTTCTAATAAGAAACAATTTGTCGAATATTTTGTATGCTGAACTTAAGTTCACACTTGAGAGTTAACACGCATTTTTGACAGTGAGCGTCATTAAACTGGTACAATTTGCGTAAATAGGTCTTACTATTTGAAATTTATGTGTTCAAAAGATGCACTATGTCTAAAATAGAAATTGTGAACTGGAAAGGAACTGAATTTTTCGGCCTATATTCCTATATTATGCACAAGGTTAAATGAAATTAGTAAGTCTTAAGTACGGCCACAGCTAGAATATTTGTCCTAAGACTTTAGTGGAAATTGAAATACATATACTGATCTCTGTAGGACTTTGCATGTTTTCTGTAGCTGCACACATCAACAGCAAAAATTAATCTAAAAGCACTATGATCAATGTTAATAAGTGTTCCTCTTGGTTGTAAAATATATAGACATGAATTATTATCTTTGGCATTGATTCAACCTCTTTTCTAACATACTACTTTTCTATTACAATGTCAACTTCAGAGCAAGGTCAGTTTGTGCAAATTTTATACATATGTATATGGAATGATTTGACCATCCTTTCTCCTTCAGGCTAACATTTTAAAACATAAGGCCTTCATATGCTTAAACATACGGACCTCACTGTCAGTAATAGGAGTAGTTTCACAAGGCTCAAAAAGTTACCCAGGGTGACGTTCAGTTTGAGGCTAAGCTTCTTCCTTGTAAGAGTCTACAGATGAGTTGAGTGCTTAAGCGTGGGTAAAGCCCTTCCCAAATCTTCGTTCGCGAAGCCAAGCCATCACTGCTTGTGGAGAGTGGGATTGCATTTTGCACCATTTGTGATGCCCTGTGACAACTTGCAATGCTGCCTTCCAGAAGGGTACAAATACTCTATAAGCTCTGCAACATATCTGCCAGCCGTGGCATATGCCATATAAGTTAGGTATCTACAAAGAGCTTGAGTGCTACTAGTTGCTTGTGTTTAAGCAGCTGAATCTCATTCCTGCATAAGTTAAAGAACTACATACATTCAATGTAACGGCAACCAACAAGAAATTAAACTGAAATATTAATTTTTAAGCTTCTTATTGTCATCTAAGTTAAGCGTTTCAGTCTTTCAATATTTTTACCCTCCTTGTGAGGCAGAGGGGTACTGTTATCCTGATTTACAGGAAAAAGAACCACCACAAGCAAAATAATTTGTCAATGGCAAGTCTGTGCTAAAACTGAAAATCCAACTTTAACTTTCCACTCTCTGACAGTGAAGAAATATTGCATACTGCAACTTTGCATGATGGTAAATTTACTATAAAGCTACTCTAAAATGAATATTTTTGTGAAAAAAATGTCAAACTAAATTAACATAGCTAAAAATGTCTGTGACTTTCATATGGGAGGTGTGTAACACAGAAATAGTTCTGCTGAGTCACACATCGCTCACACCTTCCTATTATCAGTTCTTCTAGCTATTTGTCATGGCTTTTTTGAGCTTGCTGAATTTAAAATTCTATATTCAGTCTGCGCGATCTAAAAAAATGGAATATTAAGGGCATGCTCATATAAAGTTGAAAACACATTGGTGCTGATCTACTCTTGTATCAACAGAGCCTCCCTAGACACCAGTTTTCTCCTACTGTTATGCAACAAAACTTCATTTATAGTTTAGAAAAAGTGCAGGAATAAAGCGTAAGATATGAACTTACAAAAAACTCACTTTTCTTCTCTCTGTCTCATTTTCTTTGGCTGTACTACAGAGATTTTGATAATGGGCTTCCTTAGCAAAGTTCTCTTGATAAATCTGGAGGATCTCTGCTACATCAGAGCTATAAGATATTCTGTACTGGATAGTGACAACTAGTAATTTTTCAGAACCCTGAAGTCTAGAGCATGTAGGAACTTAAAACCATACTTGAGTTACTTTGAAAAAAAATCAGCTGAAATTCTGTAAAATATAATAGCATCTACATATAAATTACTGCAAAAATGAAAAAAACCCCAAACCTTCTTGTAAGACACTAAAAAGAAGCTTCTGTATATTCTTTATATTCACATAATTAAAGCAAACAGAAGCTACAGGTATATTTTGTCTTGAATTCCACACTCTGTTTTCATTCAAGCTTCCATCCTGGCTTGATATCCTATGCATATAGCCTGAAGAAATGAAAGAAGAAGATAATGATCCTGGATCTTCATTTATCTCAACTAATCTTTAAAACAATATACCTTTTTAATAACTTTCTGGAGAAAAAGTGCAAACTTTGAGTTTGCTCCATGACAATGGGGATTCTGTATCATTGCTTGGGCAGTGGAGGTGAAGCCTACACCAGTGAAGGATGAGATAACAAGCTGGAGACAGCTGCGTCCACAGAGCCAGCGATGAAGTGAGTTTAGGGAAAGGGAATAGATGGCTTGTACGAAAGAGAAGCCATAGAGTAAAGCAGTGTCTAGGCAACATGTACAATATGAGACTGAGCTCCAGATCAAGTTCTCTAATGGTACAGCCACAGCCTGGAATTCATAACCATGGGAATAAATGAAGAACTTGGCATGTGAAGATTCTGAGTCTTTTGTATTTCTTTTTGGCCATATTATTTGCTGGTCTCGTTCTTCCCTTAGTGTACTATATAGCACTATTCACCTGACACGGTCTGCAGTACAATTGACTGAATATTTGTGATAGCCTTGTGTTTCTAATAGCCACTTGCTGGTCCTTGGCAGATAGCCACAGTAAAACTGGAATAGCATAGGCTAGGTGCAACAGAAGAAGATTGTCTTCTTTTAAAATATATGTTTTATAGCCTCAGGAAATTGCTATAAACCATTGCACCTTAGAAAAAGAATACAGATTTCTATTTAAAGCAGACTTTGCAAACAGCCCCTTGACTCACTGTGTAGCTTTTGCAATCACATGGATGGGGCTGGAATGAACTTATTATTTTTAGTAGAATCAGAGCAGACCTGAAAAACTGGCAAACTAGGTGGGCTTTCCTGATGGCTTGCTGATCTCAAGGCGTGTATGGATATCTCATAGCTTACACAGCTGTAACATTCTTTCACACACTTTGGCTGGACTATCACATATGTTGCCACAAAATGTTAAGACATCAAGACTCAAATGTTCTTTTGTTCCTTTTTCCTCTCTGTGTATGTTTTACTCAGTAGCTTTGTTTATTTTCTTAAAATATTTCCTTTTTATTTGCGTTTCTTGGGAAAGGCCTCCTTGTGTTTTTATAACTGTATTCTTCGTTTGGTCCCTCTGCCAGCTATATTACCCAAGATTAGCCACAAGCGTGCTTCAAGGGCTTCAGTTCCTCACAAGCACTCATGGTGTTAACAGGAAACCAAAAATAGCTTTTCATTTGCCAATTCATTCAGTTCAGGTATAACACTGAAATGTAGAAATATTATATAGCATTGCTATCCTTCTTTTTATCTATTTACTCTCAGTAAGTAAAAAAGGTCATCTTATGTTGAAGAAGTGCTGCAAAATGCAGATAATTGTCTTTGGTATGGAATTATTTATATGTATTTTTTTTATATGGTAGGGAAATGGCCGTTGTAGAGCAGATTAGATTCCCTAAAATGCTATTTCCGAATCAGAACTGCCATAACAGCTACTGGCATTTCAATTTGAATGTAGCTCTAGGAGCTTGTTTTTGGAGTAGCTGAACAGGAATGCTATTCGTGTTCCAGCTAGCACTGTCATGTGAGACAACCATGAACTTCCAGGTGCTCCCAAAAATGTTATAATGTGGTTTTTGTAAGGAAGGATCAAATATTAACTTATAATCAGGTTAAATGAAATAGTCAATGTACTTTATGATCAACATTTCCACATGGTGTTGCTTATAATGAAGCAACAGGAGAAATCGCTTTTTAGATGGAAATGAGAATTCCTAAATGGTTAATCCACAGACATTTTGCAAAAAGCTACATTTCTAACCTTGTGCAATTTTTTAAATTTTATTTTACTAGCAGCCTGAAAGTTGTTGGCTTGTCAGAAGCCTCCTTCAAAGAGCTAAATACCAGCACCTCCTGAACTAACAATAAGACATGTTTTACTAGTAGTGATGAAACATCTTCTATAAACACTCCCTACCTTACTGACCATCCTTTCCCAGTATTGATTCACCACTGAAATATTTGTGTCACTTGAGTTCAAGTACATGAAACCAAACCTTTCAGTGCTTGGAGTTGTATGAGTGCCACTAAAAGCAGCATGCACTTCAGCAGTTAGTGAATTAAATAAGCAAAAGCATGCTAATGGTCTCTGTGAGACCAGTACTGCTGACCTTACAGAGAGAATGATAATAAAATGAAGAATACAAACAAGAGATGGAACCATGGGCCTTTTATGGGTCATATCAATAGAGCATGCAGGGATTCACAGCTACATGTTATCATTGTCAGACCATCAAAAGAAATGTATTTTCTCTTTCTTTAGAATTGTGTTATCAGAAACTGCTCTGAATAATTTCCCTGAAATATTTGCACGATCCTATCCATATTATATTTCTGCTCAATTCAGCAGTTGATAACAATTATAACAAACTTGAACTAATCTTTTAAAACCAGGAAATACTCCACAGTTTGGGGATTTCTTGCTCTTATTTCACTAGAGCCACAATTTGGCCAATAAAACACAGAATGCAAATAAATTGCACAGAATTATTTTTATGGACAGGATATTTCAAATTTGACTGGAATTTGACTCTTCTTCTACATGGAATTTTTTAATGTAGTGTTTAATTATAAGGAATAAAATGACTGGTGAACAAAATGTGTTATATTTAGATAAATGATATTTGAAACTAAAGAATGATAGATTCAGATTACAAGCCAGAGATATATAATTACGATTTCCCTTAAAAAAAATCCCCTATATTTAACTAGAGGGACATAATCAGAGAATGTACAAAAGATAGAATAATTAATATGAAAAATAAACATTTTTTGCAGCCTAATATGCCTACATAAACCAAGTGCCTTCCACGTAAAGTGCATTTTATTTCTTACCTCATATTTATTTGAACTATATTATGTATACTCTGCCTCAGTGTGGAAAGCAGGAATGTGAACAGCAGTTTAGATCCCCAAAATAGAATGGGGACAACTCTGCCCCTTCCTAAGCCTTTTGTTGGCTTGAAAGCATGTTTTCTCCTTTGCTGTGAATTTATTGCAGGAGTTTGTGTAAAACTATTACCCACTAACTCAGGCTTTATAAATCAAAGAAAGATTTGGGCAAAAGCTGGGAAAGAAAAACAGATTACCTCTTTCAAAATATGAAAGTATCCTGGGATGTTTTGTCTTGACATGGGCAGATGCTGGCAGTCAAGCTATTTGACCCTGGCACCATTTCACTGAGTATTTGTTTTCAAGCACATGAGAGGAGGAATGAATCCTTGATGTTGCTGAATTCTTGATGTAGTGTTTTAAAAATAATTTATTTTAGAGCAGTATAAAAAAACGTGTGTAACAGTGAATAGTAGACCTGGTTTATTAGGGAACACAAGAAAACAAAAAAAAGGAAGGAAATAATGTACTTTCTCTCCTTCCCACCATTCCTGAAAATATTAAAATTACGGGTCCAAGCTCTATGAACTTTTATCCAAAAGTTAATTTTACTTTTAAGAAAATTGCCCTATGAGTTATTATAGTTTGCAATCTCTTTGAATGAAAATTCATGTATTATCAAACAGAATGGACTTATAATAGCAGTGAGGATTTTGTGGGTAGTACCATGTTATCTCCATGTTCTTAATACATTTACTTACAAAGTTATACATATCAAATGAACACCGAAAGAACTTTTAGATTTTTTTTTTTTTTTTTCTTACTCAGCAATGTATATTTACCAGGTTTATCTAAAGTACAAGTGCAAGTAAGAATGGTAAGATCAGGAAGAATCTTATAATATTTTGGTGCTTGAGCTGTTCAGCCAGACATTGGCTAAGAAGCAAAGCCCTGGTTCTTTGGAATATTGCCTGCATATGCTAGCTGACATAATCTAGCAAAAAAAGAAGAAAAGGAAAATAAAAAGTAGGTCTTCCAAAGCTACTAGTAATTAAACACAGAAAACTTACACCCTTACTGACAGACAGTAACCACACATTTCTTTTAGTCTATGTGTATTTTACCACCATCAATTTTTAAAGAAGGCAATAGCTAGACTTCAGAAATTGGGAAAAAAGCTATGACTGTTGCTAGTCTTTGTCAATCATTACTCCAATCCAGCTTTCCACACACTCCCATCTGTTGATGGGAGACATTGTCATCTTCTTTTACGGAAATAATTCTTTCCACCTCTTCCTCCTTATTCCACCTTCTTAATTTTCCATTCTCTAAACTATAGTTTTATTGGAGAAGTGCACACCTTCAACGTAGTATGGACCATACACATACATGCTTTGTTTTTTTGTCTTGAACAAGTAGAATAAAACCAAGGAATGTTAAAGTCCTGTCAGTAATTTTTTTTACTGCCGTGGGCACTGGCATGAAACATTCGTTTCGTATGTTTAAATAAAATACACAAGAAGCAGTGTGTTTCTCAGAGCTTACTGGAAGTGTCTCAATTTCTGTCTTCTTGTATATATTCTTGTATGGTTTATACCTGCTGCTGATTTCATTACTGATATATTGCAGCATTGTGCTGCCACAAAGGGAACTATCCCAGGTCTATCTAATGCTGAAACCAAGAATTCTGGAGTTTAGATAGAAAACTCACTCACACTCACAGGTCATTTGTATCTTACACAGCCTGGAGAGTGGGCAGCTGAGTGACACTTTTACCAGTGATTCATTCATTTACTTACACTTATTTATGACTCAGTCATATCTTAGCACAAATGTCCATGTATACACTTTCCATACACCTCCTCTATCTAGCTTCCATGTTTTCAGCAGACATTAACCATATCTACATTTTCATTTTTGCACCTGCAATTAATTGTCTAAAGAAATTCCTGTAATGAAAGCACTGGTGTGGCTGAGAGACATGCCAGACAAATGTGCGCACAAAATAAGATACTAAAAATTTCACTTTTGTTTATCTTGGTTGCCCATTAACAACAGTTACACAATGTTTTGGCTACCTGAGTTTTAAGAAACGTAAAAACACTGGGAAATGAGGGATATTAAGATCTCTGCAAATGAGGAGTAAATGCAAGTGTATGTTAATTGCTCTTGCTTTAAAAAACATGACTCAAAAATCACTGCTACACAGCAGAGATACAATAACACACTTTTCTAAACAGAGTAACAGTAAGAAGAGCTGCTAGAGAAGCTGACTTTTTCTTTAACTACTGTTCTTTAAAAGTGATTCCGCTCAACAATGTACAAGGTCGACAAGTCAATGCAAGACCACCCTGCTTGGGGATTTGCTCTCAACACAGAGCTGTGTTGAATCCTTCAGCTGAGAAATGTCAACCAGCACCTTTCATATTTATGGTGACTCATAAACAGGAAACTCAGCCCTATCCACGACACTGAAGCTTTTTCATATCTTAGATCCTTTTATGAAGGAAAAACAAAACACAAAAAAAAAAAAAAAGAAGAAGAAAAAAAAAAAAAAAGAAGAAAAAGAAACCTCTCAAAACAAAACAAAGAACTTAGCAGGACATTTAAAGCAGCTGCCTTCTATTTTACGTGCCAAAATAAATATTGCCAAATTAGTAAGGCATACTGAACAAATTATGAGCTAAATGCAAATTTATCGACTGAAATACAATGGTAGAGTAGCCAAGGAGCTTGCAATGGTATAGTTCATCTTTGTAAGTAGGTGTTTTGGTTGGCCAGTTGCTGCAGAGTGACATGGGAACAGTAATATAAAAAGAGAGCATTTCTGTTACACCCAAGATGAACAGTTTGTTTTAGAAAGTTCAAGTAAACATTTTCTAACATACATTCACTAGTTTCAGAGTGTCTTTTGCTACCAAGAGAGAGATAAAAACTGGTTTTAAAAGTCTCTTATGAAAATAAAACATTTCAGAAACGGTAATGTCAGCATGATAAATTATCCTGCAAAATTTTGGTGGAGTTTCTCATTTCAGAATAATGAGAAAGTCTTGGTTCTATTCACCCATACACTTTCAAGGACACAGATGGCCTTTTTATCTCTGATGTGATTTAACCTTAAGTAACTACAAGAAGTATCACAAAATCTACTACATACATATGTTATAAATGAGTCAAAATACATATATATATACCCCAAATTTCCAAAGAAATAACCAGTCTAATATATTACATCTAGTGCCTGGCTAGTTCATACACATGGTTTGCATGAGAGCTCATCAGCCATTTTTGTCAGTGTACTGTTCACTTTTCCATAAGTAAATTTCAACATTACTAGGGGAAAAAAAAAAAAAAAAAAAAAAAAAAGGAAAATCTATTGGGAAAACCAAAAGATCAAAATTTTGCTTCAGGTCAGTCCAACCCAGACTTTCTTGTGTTTTGGCTTGGAAGAAAACACTTGTATTTAAAATTTAATGTTTAAGTTCTCCTTTTAATAAAGCTGTTACTACATTGCAGGAAACATACTGTGGCCGAGAAGTCTGATCCATGTGGAACAAGCAGAGGTTTTTTAAGTGGTGAAGCTTACACAGATCGGTCACGTTCTGGGAGTGATGCAGTTAATGTGGAACTGATTTTGAATACCAGGCATAACTTTCTGTTCAATAAACCAAACTGAAGCATTGCGATTCAGAGATATCAATGTATATAAAAACATAATACTGATCACTAAATGACTTACAATTAGTTGGAGCCTCTCCCTTGAAGAAAAAATTTCGATATTTTAACTTTTAACCCTAAATTCAGGGTGAAAAAAATGAAATATTTGAATGCTTCTTGCAACCAGGTTCCTTTTTTTTTTCTGTTACAATTTTCACTTTTGACCTCTTATAGATAAGAGTTCCCAGCTAATAATCCCACTTTTGCAGTTTGAGCAAGCTATACTGAATTAACTTTCTTTATACAACTAAAAGCAAACTGGCAAGTTCTCTCCCCAGGCTTTTCCTTTCCTATCAAACAAAAAAGAAAATGCCTAACTGCAGCCAAAAAGGTTTCACCTATCCTTTCAGATAAGATGGAAAATGCCTGCATTTCCATCCTGTAAGGGTTGCTCCCATTTTACTCATCTGCACTGCACTGCAGGGCTCCAGTCATGCTAGGACTGGTGTTTGGTAGCAGACTATGAAATCAAATGGCACCTGCTTCTGATAGACAAAAATTTCAGCTTCAGATTTACTCTCTTATGCTCAATCATATAGTTTAGTTGAGCATCTACAGATCTCCAACTAAAACCCATCTCCCAGCAGACTCAGAGGAGTGACCACTGCTCTGATTATCAGCAAGAACATTTGGCAAAACATGCACAACACAATTAAGAAAAAACAAAGCTGTGAAGTTTACTGTTTGAGTCAGCCCAGTTCAAAACAAACAAACTTATTCCAGCAAAATGTTATTGGTTTCCTTGGCTATAGAGCCCTTCTGGAAAAGGAAAAACCCCACAAAAATCCCAGTGCAATTTTAAATTCTGACGCACTTTGGGGGTTAGATTTTCCTCATAGAACACTGTAAACATGTTTTTTTACATCAATTTAAAATCAGAGTGGATATTTTACAGAAAGCTGGCTTTCTGTGTTCCGAAGAGGCCTACGCGTTTCCTGATTTGTCATGAAGTTTTGGTTAGGGTGAAAGAGGGAATAGTTCCATATGTTGAAAACTCATATGGGCCTCGATGAAGCTGATACAACAGAGAAGAAAGAAAATAAGAGTTGATCCAGGAGTTTTCTTATGCCTGAAAATGAGAAAAAAACTAACTCCCAGACTGGGCCAAAAGGGTGAGTTCTCATCATCATGATTTTATATATTGTGGTGGCATTTAGAGTTTAATATTTAGCCCATAACAGCACTGCTCCTGTTGAGAGAGATGCTTTTCATCCCATCCCAGGAGGCCAGTCTTGCAAGACAAAATACCAAATTATTTTTCTTTCTCAGATTTATACATGTTTATCTTTTTTAGAATTCATCTGAAGCAAAATGGGTCCAACTTTCTTTCAAATAATACAAAACGTATGGGAACAGGGTTGTGTAAGTCACTAGTTGACAAGAACCAAAGCCATTCAATGATTGTCTCAGACCCACATGATATTCTCAGATCTGACAGACCTCTTATGAGAGCAAACACTCGCAGCCCGCCAATCAGCTTTGTAGTAACTGCAACACGGATGGCTGCAAGAAGAGTTATTCCACTTACTTGCTATTCACACCATTGTTACATCATTTCAGAGGGCAGAATAGGTGAATGACATCTTGTGCCAAAAGATTCTCACAAGGTCCACTTACTTCTGGAAAGCTAATATCCATACAGGACCTACACCAAATTCACTTGCACACATGAACAAGCCCTCAACATTTGTTAATATCAGTGATTTCTATCACTGACTTGATTGATATATGTTACATTGCAAATTGGCATTGCAGGGGTAACAATTGGTTTGACAAAAATGGAGAATCATAGAATCACAGAATAGTTAGGGTTGGAAAGGACCTTAAGATCATCTAGTTCCAACCCCCCTGTCATGGGCAGGGACACCATGCACTAAACCACGTCACCCAAGGCTCTGTCTAACCTGGCCTTGAACACCGCCAGGAATGGAGCATTCACAACTTCCTTGGGCAACCCATTCCAGTGCCTCACCACCCTTATAGTAAAGAATTTCTTCCTTATATCCAATGTAAACTTCCCCTGTTTCAGTTTTAACCCATTACCCCTTGTCCTATCTCTACAGTCAGGACCTAACATAAATAGTTTTAAAACTATTCAATGGAGCTGACAAATACATTAATTCTTACCACAGTGCTTTGATAGTGGTCAGCAGAGTTAATCCAACTTGAAAGTCAAGAAACTGAGGCTTGTATTTTCCCAGTGTCCTGCTTAGCACAGGAGGCCTGAGTCAAGTAGGGGTATATCACTGTTTGACTTAAATAAATCTTAAATCTCCATTCCAATTCTCAACTAGAGCATGAAGGATGTTTTAGTTTGGAGAGGGAGGGGCCAAGCTGTAGGAGAAACTTGAAAACTAGCTTTGGCAAAGGATGCCATGGGAAACTAAAATATAACGTATGTTACTAGTTCTAGTGGTAGGTGTAGATGTCCCATGACAGGTAATTCAGTGTCAGCAGAGGGTTGAACTCTGCGATTCTGTAGTGTTATTTCATAGCTAAGCCTTGGACTTCAGAGGAAACATTGGCATTTGTTAGGCAAATGCACTGTATCTAGCTTGTTTAGACACGCCATTGTGTAGAAAAACAGTTTATTAAAGGCTTAAATGCTTAGTTATAAAAAGTGCTTATATTATATGCTTAAATTATAAAAAGTTTTCATGTGATCGTAAAAAATAAGATGAGGAGACATGCTATGAATACAAATAACTAAATTGTTATCTTGTTTAGTGGCCTTTAGGAAAAATAAAGAAATGTTACCTTGAAGTTGAAAGAAGTAGCACATGAAGCAGTGAAGCAAAAATTATACTGCCCACTTCTGATTTCTTGTATCAGTAACTTCCTTGTAGCAGATTAGGTACTATCGAAAGGTAATGGCATGGAGCTCCTCACAGCTTTCCTGTGATTAAGGTCCACCATGCGCTTTTCAGGTGGAGTTATTGTAGTGCTTTGTTAAGCCTATTCCAAACAAAATAAAGGTGAAAGACCAACATAGAACAAAGGCACTTGCCTTCTACTCTGTCTTACCCTCTTTTTCCATCCTCTGAGGTTTATGCTTTCTTGGAAGTTACCTTTAGCAGTTTTCTGACATCATGCACCTCTATTCAAGAACCTTGAGATCTATCCTGAAATCTTATCTTTCTTGTCTGAAGAGCTAACAAGAAAAATAAGATTCTGTGTTTCCTAGGATTATGTTTCTTAACCAAAACAGCATGCTATACAGCATTTGTATAATGTGCATCATCCTGCATTCTGTCACAGCATAATCATAAAATCACAGTGTATTGCGACATGCTAATCTTATCTTAAAGTGGGTAGAAAAGGATTCTTGTTATATTGTAGTGGCAATCATGTTATCTTGCTAATCATCACTGATTTTGATGGTTATCTTTGGCATAAGCAATAGCACAGAACAAGAGAGGCAACTGTAGCAGTCATGTCTCTTGGCATAAAGCAAAATGGAAGAAATACCAAAATAAAAAATCTTTAAACTGGTGCCATATGCAGAACAAAATGGATCTGTGGTCCCCCTGTAGAATATCCCAACTTCTTTGTGACATGTTCACCCTGAAGTGCAGAGAAAATTATATGTCATGACACTGGTATGTGGAAGGCCATGCCTGTTTATTTTTAGGCACCTAAACACTGGCAGGCACTTCTGGCTTAACCTTTATCTGTTGCTTGGCATTCTGAGGGCTGTAAATTTACAGCAGTATTATTGCTGTATTTGAAGTATTCTTTGAATGTTTGATGATTGGCTTATGCATGTAAAAAAGAAAGGCACCCATTTACTGTGGTAGTATTAGTGCTACTTCCAGAGGCAAGCAAAACCCCTAAGCACGCATTTGAGTGGGAGTTATGAGTATAAACCTCATTGTATCACTGAGAGTAGTGTTTGAGCAGTGTGTGAAAAGTAGTAGTACATGCAGGTATTCCCTCCCATCCAAAACCTACAGCTTTTCCCCTCCTTTGCTTCTATGCTATTTAGGAAGTGCTTCATACAATAGCTCCAGCCATGTATCTGACCTATTCTTGTATTGAGGAAGGAGGAAATAACACTCCTGTAGATTAATGTAATTTGGGCACATTTCTAACCTCTCTGAAGACAAAGTTTAAAACAAGAAGGGTGGGATTTCAGGATCACAGAATGGCTGAGTTAGAAGGGGCCTCTGGAGGTCATCTGGTCCAACCCCCCTGCTCAAGCAGGGCCACCTAGAGCCACTTGCCCAGGACTGTGCCCAGATGGCTTTTGAGTATCTCCAGCAATGGAGACTCCACAACCTCTCTGAACAGTCTTTGCCAGTGCTGTCACCCTTGCAGTAAAAATGTGTTTTCTGATGGCTAGAGGGAACCTCCTGTGTTTCTGTTTGAGCCCATTACCTCTGGTCCTGTCACTGAGCAGAGCTTGGCTTCATCTTCTTTGCACTCTCCCTTCAGATGCTTATGCACATGGATAAGATCCCCCTGAGCCACCCTTTCTCCAGGCTGAACAGCCCCAGCTCTCTCAGCCTTTCCTTATAGGAGAGATGCTCCAGTCCCTTAATCATCTTTGTGGCCCTTCATTGGACTCTCCAGGATTCTGTGTCCCCCTCATCCCAGCAGTGGTCTCAGTGTTCCAGGCATGGCCTCACCAGTGATGAGTAGAGGGGAAGGATCACCTCCCTTGACCTGCTGGGAACACTTCTAATGCAGCCCAGGATGCCATTCACTGCCTTTGCGCGAGGGCATGCTGGATCATGTTCAACTTTGGGTCCATGAGGACCCCAGGCCCTTTCCTAAGGAAAGGAAGTTTCAAAGGAAAGGCAGTTGCACTTGTACTGGAACAGGAGAACCCTGAATTTCTACCCAAAAAGATAGCAGGCATGTAGCTGAGCTCTTCAAGCTATCTGAACAATTTAAGCAAAGGATATTTTAAAATTGAGACACACAGGTGTTGCATTCACTATTTCCAGAAATGTGCTAAGAAGAGAACACCTGAAATATAAAGAAGAAAGCCCTCAAATATGAAAATAAGTGTACATTTGACTGGCATGCTCATACAGGAAATTCCATTTAAGCATAAAAAAAGAGATTTTTACTGTAGGGGTGGTCCAAGACTGGAACAGGTTTCCAGAGAAGTTGTGGAGTCTCTGACTTTGTAGATATTCAAAACCTGATTGGATATAACCCTCAGCTGATCATCCTCTGTGCAGGGTGTTGGGCATGTAGTCCATGGAGATTATATAGATCTTCAGAGGTGCTGTCTGTCCTCAGCTGTTCTCAGTTTTTTGAATGTATGTAGAGAGAAAATTTCAAGGACATCTTCACAGAAACAAGTGCTTTAAAAGAACTAAATAATAAACTGACATTAAAAAAAAGGAAAAATGTCTTGTCAGAGTGCGAGTTTATTTCAGTAAATTCGCCACAGCCTTTTAATAAAAAGAGTTGCTATATCATGTATTTTGACTCCTGTAAGTACAGTTTGTTGTCAGTCTTTGGTTTACTCTCACCTGTTAAACTTATAGAAGTTTAATAAATATGATACTTCATTCATGGCTTCACAGAACACAGCAATGTTTACTCATTCTTGTACTCTAATGCACCATGTTACCTCTTTCAGTTTCTTTCTGTTTAATCAGTTTTACTCTATTTTCCCACTTCAGAGATGGCTGAAGAGGAGTCACATAAATATTTTTGTTTATGCTGATTTCATTATAGGTATACTTAGTACTTCGTACATGTCCTAATTTGACAAATATATATTTAAGGGAATTGAATGTTAAAAGAGGCCACCAAAACCTGCCTTGACTTTGGTTGAGGGCAAGTGTTATCTTGTGAGCTTGACTCATCACTTTTGGAGACATACCGTCAGCACTTTCATTTGAAGACCTTTTCTCTGTTCCAGTGACCATTGTAAGCAACCACGGAAAAAACATGAAAAATTCAAGTGATATATGAGTAAATACATTGTAAAGCTAAAATTCATGGTATATCAACTTCTATATATGTGAGGCTATTGGCTTTGAGAAGTGAGTGTTATCTCATCCTCTCCCCCCAGTTTTAAATCCCAGACAGTGCTAAAAAATATTTACAATGGACACTCCAGTGATACTCTTGCCCAGCATGAGCTCATTTTTTTTCAGTCAGGTTGGAGGATGTTTTGGGGCTTTGTGGCTTGTGAGGGAGCTAAAGGATGCAATGGGTTTGAAGACAAATGGGCAAGTGCAGGAAGGGCTGCTAGTTTTTCTAAGACATCACTCGCAGAAAATGGAGAGCATGAATCCTCACTTTTAGAGAAGGTGTTGGGCCACAGCTGTAGATGGTTTTAAACTGTTACTACCTGAGGACTGAGTGCAGTAATAAATATCCTTTTCCCTTACCTGTCTGTAGAAGGGACCTTGTGTTGCTCTTTCATTCTATGCAGTAGCTTAGTCTAATAATGTTGCTGAGGCAGTAAGGAGCAGGCATTTTGAAACTAATCCTTGCTTTGGGCTTCACTCCTTTGGTGTCTCTTTGGGGGGGTTATTCCACATTGATGCTCAGTTTCCTTTTTGAAAACAGTTGATATTTGTACCTCTCATGGAGTGTTTTAGGTTTACTGGTTGGCATGTGATATGCTCAAGGTGTGTAGCTGAGTGAAAAAAATTATGACATTGAGGTATTTGCCCAGAAGGGTCACAGTCATGCTATCAAGAATATGTTTTGATTTCTTTTTACATATGACTGTTTAAGCCTAGTGTAATAGAGTAAAGGTTTTAAAATACTGTAATAAATAATTTTAAAATAATCTATACTATAAAATAAAAGCTCCTTGTTTGTTAACTTCTATGGTGAACAGCTGAGCATAAAGCAGAGGCATGACTTTCATGTTTTATTACTA
Source organism: Coracopsis vasa (assembly GCA_026283785.1). Classification (NCBI taxonomy): domain Eukaryota; kingdom Metazoa; phylum Chordata; class Aves; order Psittaciformes; family Psittacidae; genus Coracopsis; species Coracopsis vasa. The sequence goes on from JANHGB010042011.1 coordinate 45,852, forward strand.
TTACTGTTTTTACTGTGACCGGTAATCAGCCTAAATTATACTTTAAGTTAATGTTCGTGCCCATGCAGTGGGCCTGATTTATCATGGCTTGCACAGCTTTGTATCTGTGCACAGTGAGTAAAAAAAATCTGCTGATTTTGTTTGATAGAGCTTTTAGATGTATCCTACAAAAATTTAGCTGTGTAAGCAAGTTGCATGGCCACAGATCTAGTAAGAGCTGGACGTAACATTCGTAATATTATTTGCAGATAAACCTGAACTATAACTTCCGTTGTTATTTTTGCCTAGGAACTGTGAGGATGTGTTATCAGCTGAAGACTGTGAAACCTTATACCAGTTTGTTTATACCACACACCGTCCGCTTGCAGTAGCAGCTGGGGAATTTCTTTATAAAAGGTATCTCTGCCTGCTTGCATGCCTACTTCTTGCATATTCTCATTTGTTTCAGAATAAAGGTGGGTTTATTTCAGAGGGACATTAAGCATTCATTTTTCTGTTGGAAGCATGTACCATGAGGGTAGTAGATGTGTTTTATTCTGCTGAATCAGAAGAAGAACGCTGTCTGGGGGTAATTGCTTGTTCCCCTGCACAGCCCTGCCAGAATAAGCATGAGAAAAGCTGCAAGACTAACACAGAGAATATGAAACAACTGACTGATCCACAGATGCCATGCAATGTTGAGAGTGTACCTCCTTTCTTTCTACTTTCTTTTCCTGTTGCTTTGCTACTTACAAGCTAATTCATCACCTGGCATCTGCTGGATTTCCATAGCTTTGGTAATTAATCACAAAAATGGCCTCCTCTTCTCCCTTTGGAAGTTGCCTTATACATTGTAAAGGCTTTGAATAATGAGAGATGCAGCAGATTAAAAAGCCCTCCCAATTTTCTGTCAGGTTAATGAAGTACAGGGTTTATCTTCCCCAGGAGTAACTCTTATAAATGGGCTTCTCATAACAATGGTTGCATGAAGTGAATGGAGTTGGCATGCTAAAATGAGAAGAAATAAATATTCTGTCTCTGCGGCTGAGAGAAGTAATTTTGCCTTACAAAGAGGAATGAAAATAAAAATATTTTGGCAAGACTTTTGTGGGAAAAAATCAGAAATAATAATAATTTGTGTTTTCATATATGCAGAATCTCCTCTTAGTTGTCTCTTCCTATCTGGCTGAATTGCTGACATTCTGGGTTTTGTGGAGCCAAGTCCAACAGAAAGACGAAGATAAATTTGTGTTTTGATGAGTCTACTATCACATCTGCTACTCTTACTTAGTCTTTTGTGTTGTTCCTGGTATTCTATCATAAATCAGGAGTTTTTCCTCTCAGAACACTGCTGCTTTTTGTCATTGGAGTGATTGCCCTGATAACTTTACTTTTTCTACCCAGCTTGCCAGTGCAATGTGGACCCTTTGACCCTGTAAACCTCATCCTCTTCTTGTTTATCCAGTTCTTCTCTCCAGCAGTTCTGCCAGTATAGAAGTGTTCATTCTAGTGTACTCAAGATGTTAGGCTCTGTCTTCTTTCCCTGGTCATATTGCTAAAAGTTTTAGCTTAAATTCTTATGTTTTCCCTCTCCCTCCTTGGTTTTCATGAGATCTCCTCAATGTCTGCATTTTTAACTTAGATTAATTACCTAGCTGGCATAAATTATACCAGCAGAAACACTATCTGAAAGTGTAAGCTTGTATTGACATTGAGTAGTGTAGTCCTGCTCTTAAATCCAAGCCATTTGGGCCTTACATTAATCTGCAGGGGTGGCCTTCTTGTACTTACCTTGGGACTAGCATTTTTGATAAGCAGTACAGTCACACCAATTTTGGATAAAGAGGGAAATGGAAATTGAAGTGTCATATTGTGCTTCATACTTCAGACAGAAGAGGAAGAACAGTTTTTCCACTCTATTTGTAAAGTCTATTTGATTTCCTCTTATAAATACAAAATACTGTGCTTTCTTTAAGAAGCTTCAGTTCCAAGATGTACCATGAAATGAATAATAGTTGGGTAGTAATATCTCTGCTCTGTTGTTAATGTTTAAATTCAGCCTAGAGCAAGCCCTTTTTCAAGCACGAGTGAATGCCTACCTCATTATATGTTCAGCTCTATGGAATCTGCATCTGTTGTCTAGAAAGCTGGCAGGGTACCTGTGAAATTGTCAGAAATAATCTCTGCATCCACAGGGAGAGCAGATCTCTTATAATGGAAAACAATCTAATCTCTTTTCCTTTCATCTGATAAAAGTCTAATGTGATTTGGAGTTATAAAGTAGACATTTAGAAGAAATACAGTCTTTGGGATCTTGACAGAATTAGTGTTACATTGGCAAATGAGTATAAGGAGAATGTGGCAGAACTGGACTGACTTCCTTCTGTGTTGTCAGGTTGCTTAGCCATGAGGGAGATGAAGAAGTTCAGTCCAAAGGAGGAGGGAAGTTTGGGGCGAGTACTGACCAGCTGAAAAGATTAATGCGTTTTTTCCTGGACAGTAAGGTGAGAAGAACAGCCCCTGCAGTAAGCCTTTTAAATACAGTGTTGAATGTTAAATCAGGTATTGGCTCCTTTTGAAAGCTATTTCTGGTGGTGAGCTCTGAAATGTTTGGTGTTTGGGATGTTTTCACTCTCTAGAATGAGTTTTTAATGAAGACTTTTCTGTTGTATTAAAACTGATTTACAACTATGCTAATTGAGAGAATCAGTGCTTGAAGTAGCTTCTGAAAACTGGATGGACTAATGAAAACTGATGGACTAATGCCACTGAGTGAGGGTTTTTGGTATGTGTCCGTGTTCTTCTGCAGGCAGATATGGGTAGCTGCACCATCGCTCTATACTGAATGAGACCTGCGTAATTTTACTGAGAGTTTTATCAGCTTAAGTGCTGTACTTCATTATTTGGCTTTTGCTGTGGTGCAGACCTCTGTCTGGCCAAAGTGTCTCAGGCACAGCAGTTTTGACTCTTTTGCAAAGAATTTCACAGATATTGCTTAAAACATTGACTTGTTTCCAGTCCCAAGATTTAGATTCTAATCCCAAGAGTTTTAGTTGTGATCAACAATATAAAAGCAATACAAAGCTAGTTTTAAAGAGATTACTTAAATTACACAGTAAAGATATCCTAAAAAGATGAAAGAGAAGCTTTTTTTCCTACTTTTGTTCCTCTACTTTTCTGCTTTGTATCAGATTGAAGACATGGTGTTTAAATGTTGATTAGCCTCAAGCTGAATATGTTGGAATACTGTGTGTGAATATATGTATGAATGACAAAGCTTTGTATTTGGAAAAAGGCAGAGGAACATAGGAAGCTCTATTTCTTTTAATTATATGTTTGTTTCTATAAGCTTGTGTTTTTAATCCTTAGCTACACAAACATGTTGCATACCTCATAGACAGCTTGTGGGACTGGGCAGGCAAATTCCTGAAGGACTGGGAGTGCATGACCACTCTTCTATTAAAAAATGCTGAAGAAGATGGAGAAGGTGGGTAAACAAAGAGATTAGGTTTGTCTAAATGAATCTCTTGATACCGTTTCTTTGAACTTCAGCTAGTTTAGGATCATTCCATATTACAGTACCCTTTGATCCCAAATACTGGTCCCCAAGAGCCACAAAGCAGATGTAGCTCAATTCATTGCCAATGTGATATTTGTGTCCAAATATTTGTTTTATTCACTATTTTGTATTTATGTATTGCTAGTTTAGAAACTTTGCAAGAATAATTACATAATTAAGCCATGATGCATATGTAACATTTACTTTTTCTGTTTGTCCAAAACTTAAGAATCTAAATTAACTGATTGAAGTGCAGTACCTTTTGGGTTATTGTTCATGCCTGAAAAGAAAATGCGTAATGTGTTGAGTATGTTGACATCTAACACTCTAGGGTTTTTTAGAATTGAAGTGAACTTAAATAAATCTTTATGGTCCCTTCCAACCCAAACCATTCTATGATTCTGTGAGTTCCAACCCAAACCATTCTATGATTCTGTGAGTAGTTGCGATAGTAGAACTGGAGGTGATTGTTGAAATCAAAGTTTGTAGACCCAGTGAGTTAGAGCATTTTGGTATTCAAAGAAGCAGGTTTGTCCTAAATGAGTTAGTAGTCAGTAGGAATAGGCCTTGATAAAACTGCCTATGTTTTATCCCAGCTGCCCTAAAATGATTAGCCATTATAGGAGTAATTGGTTTTGTGTTCAGTAAATGTAGAAAATAATTTTCTTCAAATTAAATCCAACCGTCTCTAGGTGTTTATTTGGCAACACTGCATCTTTCTTTCTGTAGTGTCCTTCCACAGTTGCTCAGATAAATGAGTAGGCTTTACATTAGCTGTTGCTGCATCTTCAATTTTCTTTTATGTGATGCTGAGACTGATTTACTTACAGAACTGAGTGATGCCTATCAAAGCGCTCTCATTGAAATTATCCTCGCAACAGTTAGAGAAGCAGCTGAAGGTCATCCTCCAGTGGGCAGAGGTGCAGCCAAAAAAGTCAGTACATCTTAATCTTATTTATTGTCCTGTAATCACATTCTCTTTGCCTTATGTGCTCTGCCAGATAGCGTGTTCCTTGCGGTAGGTATATCTTAGGAAATAAAATGGCTTATTTTATGAAACCACACAGTGTCTTTTGACCTCTACATCTCATCGGTAGAAGGAGATAGGCATTAGAGGAATGACAGTGGAAGCACGTTACTGACAAATGGTGAGCATTTTATCTGTGGGATATAGCTCTTCAGCAATTTGCATCTAATTTATGGTTAACAAAAAATAAAAATCATCTGGTTGTCTCCATGGAAAAGTATCTGTATCTTAGCTTAATACACTTTAGACAAAGGCATGTGAGTTAACCTTGGGTTACATATAAAATGCCACTCAAATCTAAGAGATTTTATAATTGAAACAAAATGCTTTATCTGCAGATTCTTTCAGTAAAAGAGAAGAAAATACAATTGGAAGATTGTACCAAAATTACTGAACACTTTATTATGGTGCTTCCTCAGCTCTTGGCAAAGGTAACTAACAGCTGCTATGTGAATGCATGTTAAATATTTCACTAAAATTCCTGCAGTGTACTCATATCCTGTTTTTTCTCTGCAGTATTCAACAGATGCACAAAAAGTGGCAAATCTTCTGCAGATTCCCCAGTATTATGATTTAGATGTTTACAGTGCGGGACATCTAGAGAAGGTGAATAAGAATTGGGGTAGTTGGTTCATGTGGAATGTACTGAACTTCTATGACAATGCACAGAGTTTAGTGGGACTTGGAACAAGTAGGAGACTGTTGAAATGTAAAGAAATCATCTCATACCTTGAGGAAAGTGGTCTTATTAGGGACTGCCAAAGAAAAGCCCTAGTGCTTGTCAGTTTTGATACGCTGTGACTGGCCCTGGTGGGTTATGATTTGTGGTTTCATGTGGTAGGCCCAGCCCTAGGTTTTTCATTGCTGGGTGGAGAGAGGGTGGGTAATGCCATGTGCCTGAGCTGGTGTCTCCCAGGAGTTTACAACAGAATAGGTTTCATTCTCCCTGAAGACTGACTCCCAGCTGCTGGGGAATGACAGTAACTGAAAGATAAGAATGGAGATAGTGTATCTGCTGATGGGAAAGGGATGGTCAGAAATGGATAGATGAAATCCTTGAAATAGCTTAATGTATTCTTAAGCAGGGATGTTTACAGGGAGGTAATGTTAGGCGAACACTCCTAGATTAATTTCAGCACAAAATGTTAGCTGGAGGAGAGTCAGCAGAATGGCAGAAGTTACCTCCTCTCACTGAGTGAAGATCCCAGTTGCTAACATGATCTGAAACATTTTCCGTCTTCTGCTGCTGAGGGAGACAACTTCCATAGCTTGGAGACACACCTGTCCTTTGGAAAGATATTTTTTATTCCCTGCCTTTGTCTTTATTTTTATGTAGTGCCAAACGTGTACTGCTAAAGTAGAACTTGAAGCAGTTGCTTCATTCTTTAGGAAGATCCAGAGACAATAATAACAAAAAACCCCAGCTGTAAACCCCAAAAAAAATGTTGCATCCTTTAATCCTGCCCCTCTGCTTCTTAGACTGGCATTTATTTTAGGTTGGATATGGACGTATGTGGGCTTAGTGAAGTGTATCTAAAGCGTAAGTGGATTTTTGTACAATTTACCTATAATACTCCTTCTATCACCTGCAGCATTTGGATGCTTTGCTGAGACAGATGAAGGACATTGTGGCCAAGCACTCTGACTTGTCTGTGCTTGAGGCTTCCTCCAGGACTTACTATGTCCTTTGCAGTGAGGAGATTGCCATCTATAGCCAGGTGGATCATGCCCGATCTCAACTGATAGATGAGTTGATGGGACAGCTTAACCAACTACTAGATGGCTTCTGGCAAAAGGTGAGTGTGACTCATTGTGGAGATAAACAGACTGTTTCCCTATGAAAAAATAAGACAAAAATATTACGGGGGATATGGAGCTATTCTCTGCCTACTGTTTCTGCTCGAGGGGAGCAGAGCTTCACAAGATGACTTTGAGCCTCTGAAAAAACTGTTTACATTTTAATGAAGCAGAAGTATTTTGGCAGGAATAGAGTGGGGAAAGTAATAAACAAGGTAGTCCACACCAGCAACAGGGCATTTTATGTCTTCTGGCAGGTTTTCATGGGATACCAGCGTATTGTAAAATATGTTGAGCGAAAAATCCACTAACCACAAATTGGATTTATCTTGATGGTCTTAAATACATATCTATGTCAATGTGGAAGAATGTGTGTTTATGAGAAACAAGATAAGTGCTAGACCAGATATTCTGGGCTTAAGCTCCACAGTTGCTCCATAGTTGTTCTGTTAGCAGGCCAAAGATACTGTGTGCAAGATCAGCTAATAAGTGCCGTGGATCTATAGGTGATGAGACTGTTCCCAAGAAAAGGTATAGTTCTGTACTACTACATATTTGACTATATACAAGATGTCTTTTGTGCTGTCACTTTGGCTGTAGAGATAGTTTTAGGGGGAAGAAAAGGCAACCTAGCGGTCTGTAATTGTATAAGCAGATTGTAAATCTTTGGGGTCCTTGATAACGACCTTCCCCTTGAAGGAGGACTGCAGAGTCTCCCTCAAAGTTTTTCATTAGTTCTAAAAAGCAGAAACAGCTGGTGATGATATGAATAGCTTGCTGGCTGAACTGAACAACAGAAGCCTGCAGCTGATCTGATCAACTGTGCCGTCATGAACAGGTGTCGTGCCATGGTATGAGTGTTAACACTGACAGGTTTTTATTGGACACTGGGATATTGTAAAATCTGTCAAGCCAAAAAATCCCCTAACCTCAGATTAGATTTATTTTGCTGATCTTAAATAGATATCTATGTCAATGTGGAAGAATGTGTGCTTATAAGACACAAGATAAGTGCTAGACCAGGGATTCTTCAACTCCTTTTTAGTGTGATCCATATCTAAATAAAGAGATTTTCTCCTGGAACCCCTCCCTTCTAATTCCTGGTTGTATATACTGTCTCCCATAATCACGTAGTATACTTGTGGAAACTACAGCAATTGCATCTATGGGAAAGTATTTAATATATTTTTAGCTATCTTTGAATGTGATCTGGCAGCTGGAAGCAAGGAGAGTCAGCACCAAGTGAACAGTTAGCCCTCCAGAGATCCTTAACAACTGTGTGAGGGGCCACGAATGGCCTGTGAGTCTGAGGGTTAGCACTTCTGTGTTAGCCTAACTGCTAGTTTTTCCTCTGTGTTAGCAATACTGTAGGCTAGGGAGGCTGCCATGGGTTTATTAATGTCAGGAATGTTTCCTTATACAGAATTTCCGTGCAGTCAAAGTGTTGGTTTCTTTTTACTGTAGAGGAAGACATGAGTAGAATTGTTAAAGGTGAAGGGACTGGGGAGGGCTGGAGGAGAGTAATTCAAACTTGTGGATTGGTTGAGAAGAGAACATAGCAGTTGCCTTGCCCCACACTGGCTAATTCCTTTCTCTTTCCCAAACTTTCATAATTTAGGAAGAAGGATTTTGTATGGATGCAGGAGAAATTTCCCGGATGCACTCTGTTTTGAGAAGAGTAGCAGCTTTTCATAAGTGAGATATTTATTTACAACTTACTTTTCCATATACTGAAGTATCCATCTAAGAGGTGCAAAGTGAGAATTGCTCTTGTTTGTTGGGTTTAATAAGATTTTTCGCAAAAGAATGAAAATGATCCCTATGAGAAGTGCTGCAAGGTTTAGTTTCTTCTTAACAGAACTGTACTCTTAGGTATGGAATTCTTCTGGATTCATTACTGAGGTTGGAGCATTAGCCCTAATGTGGCTTGAGAACTCTGTTACGGAGTTGGGATCTCAGAGTGGGCACCAAAGATTCTCTCTGTGGTGCCTCTCTCCTGGCTGGATGCTTTTGCACTGCTTACTGTCAATACTGGTGGTCAATCTGAAGAGGGTATAGTGAATAAAGTCTTTTTTCCCTGGCAGATGTTATCTGGTTTGTTTGATTTAGTTTATTTGATCTTCTTTTGTTAAAAGATGGATTTCTCAAAAGCTTGGTTCTTCAGGGATTGTTCACCAAGTAAATTATCATGCAAGGTAGTAGAGGGTGGGGAATTTGACTGCCTTCTCAGTCTTTTACCTACCCTGCATGCTAGGGCTGCTCTGTTTTTGCAAAGAGAAGTCTAACGCTGAGCTGTGAACACTCAAGAGTATTAGAAACAGCCTTTTAAAGTGGGGTGGGGAAATTGTTCTTTAGACCTTTTTGAGCACCTAGAGAATGTGGGTAAAGTACAGGAAAAGGAACAGAGCTTAAGCTGGTTTTCCTCTCCTTATGACACTGCAGTTTTGTGGTAGGACTGCAGACTGTAAGGCTATGGTTTAAAAGTTGCAGTGTTAGATTGTGAAAAAAATTTAATTCCCCCCTTCAGAATTATTAATTAGTTTTTTAACATTATCACTATACATCAGATAAAGGCAAAAATAGGATACATTTAACCTGTTTGGTCAGGTGAGATTTTGTTTCTTGCTTAGTGTATCATTATCATTTCTTTTTCACTTGCAGTGCACATGATCTCACCAAGTGGAATCTGTACGACAAGACTTTAAGGTTGCTGGTGTTTGAAATGGAACATGGGAGTTTGCCTGTTCTGGTCAGTTGTTAATATTTAACACTGAAGGAGCTTTTTCTTGTTGAAAGCAGGAAAATTAGGAAATACTAAATAATCTTATATATAAATGTCTTATGGGGCAGAAAGATACTGTTTCCATTTCTCTGTCTGGGGCAGTGAGCTGTCTTTGGCATAACGTTATTTGAATTGGTAAATTCATGCCATAGATTCATTTATTTTGAAGATTATCCAAAACTATGGTAATCATCTGACATCTGGATTGATCCTTTGCCACAATCAGTACTTCCCATAATTGCACAGTCATGCTCTCAGTACACATGAAATTGTAGATTGCATGTAACCAGAAATAGGAATACTTTGGACCTGTTGCTTGAATATTGACTCTTGGTGAAAATGGCTTGTAATTACCAGCTGTCTCAACCACAGCCTTTTGGTTGTCTGATTGCCTCAATTCAAATATTGGCTGTGCCAAGATGGAGGTGTATATCCTGGGATTACAAGGTGAGGTACTCCAGCAGCCATGACTGTTAATCAGCACCTGTTTTGAGGCGACAGCTTGAGGTTATTTGGGAAGGGGTAAAATTCAGTTGAGTAAAGAGAGCCTGCAGCAAGTTGGTAGAGGTGGACTCCTTTAAATGGGGCATTGGAGCACCAAAGTTTGGCTTCTGCTCTGAATTGCCCTCTGGAGGAGTCAACCTTTCATCAAAGACTGCAGAGAAATCCTGAGAAGCTAAGCTAAAGTTAGCTTCTGTGAACACTCTTTAATACATGGTTAATTTCCACTGAACTCATCAAGGTGTCAGAGTTCTGCAGAAGCAGCACCTTAGTAATGGAGGTTCTCAGGAAGCAATGTTTGCTTGTATGTAAACTCATTAAATTTATTTGAGTGTCTAAATACTTTACAGTACAAAAACAGTCATGCAAGCAGCATGCAGAATGTCAGGCTTGAATGCTTTGTGCTTCCTAAGCTTTTTGCTGTTGAGTTTCATGTGCAAAGGTTCATGTAAATAAAGGACACGTGTTTTTACTTGCAGATTATTGTGCCAGCTCTCCAGTGCACATATTTTTCTCTCATGTGGCAACTAGCTGCAGTTTCAGAAAATTCTCCCAAGGTTGGTTGCTCCACGTAATTTTGAATGCCAGAGTTGTGATTCTAGAAGTTTAAGTTGCTGTTTTGTTCTTAGATTGCCAGAAAAAACTGAGTGCCAGGCTTTCTAAGGAGTTAATTTGTGTGTTTTCTTGAGGAAACCAAGTTGAATTGAGGCATTTTCTCTCTGTCTTGCCCTCCTTTTTTAAAAAGTGTTTATGCTTTTTCAGGCTGCAGGAGAATAAGTGAACAGTGGATCACCTCTATTTTTACTGCAAAACATGTGCACTGAATTCCTGAGGCTTGATGGAGATAAGGAGCTTGTTCCACTGCCAAATAGTTTGTTGTTTTCTTGTTTTAAGCGACAAAGAATATTCAGTGAATCCTCCAGGAAATCTGTTGCTTTGTTTTGTTCTTATTTTCTTGTTTTACTTACATATTTCTGGCAGAAAGATTGAGGAAAGTGGCAGTTTTCTCATCAACTATTTACTTTCTTAATTGGTTTTCAAAAGTGCCAAATTCTGGCAGGTGTTTTAGAAGACAGTCTAGTTTAAGACACCACAGAGCAAAACTCCTTTATGCTTCAGTTCACATGTGAATGCGTACCTGTGCTGCTTCTCTTCATGGTAATTTCTGACTGCACTGACTGCTACTGCTTCTGTCATTCTGTCCCCTTCCCCTGCTGCTCGCTCCTGTGTGTGCAGAACAGGACGCTGACATGGACATTTGTTAGCTGGGAGGTTGCCTGTTTGGTGACTGATTCACTAGCTATTCCTGTCCCATTCCATTCCTGTGTGGATGTCTGCATCTCTCACTGCTCTAATATGTTCTGCCTTTCAGTCCAGACATGGTTAGCTTACCTGATAATGGGGCAGCATATTTTTTAATTCGACCTTTCATATGGGAGCAGATTGTGGTTGGAAGCACAATGTTATGGCCCACTCTGCAGGGCCAAATCTGGATATTGGCAGAGAGAGAAATTCCAAGAGCGAAAAAGAACATTTCCTGGACAGCAACTCTAGGACTGTTTCTTCCTCCCCCTCCACCCCCAAGAGTGTTAAGGCAATGCTTTGCCTCCCCTCTGCTTCTTTGCAGCATGCCCTGGGATGGATCCCCTTTCTTGTAAATGTACAGTTGCACAGCACAAAATCCAGCCCTCCTGTAAGGGCATTCCTCTTCTGTTCGCTGCTCAAAGCTCAGTGCAGTGCAACAGCTGGGACCTGATGAAGGATTAGAGTCTTTTCTGTGGCTGTGAGCAAATCAAGTAGTCTGTCTTGCTGGATTCATCTTAACAAACAGAGGTGTCTAAGTTTTTGAGTTCCAAAGGTAGCAGTGTGGTTAAACTGCATTCCCTCTATAGTCAATAGAAGGAGGGAGAAGAGCAACTTCAGAAGGCAATACATGTTGCAAATTAGGTGGGATGGACCAGAGTTTTCATGACTCTACTTTCATCTCTGAAGTGAAAATCATCCTTTCTGCATCATAAGGATAAACTGAAGTGAGGAAGGGAATAAAGGAACACATGCTATTAAAGCTGCCCATCGTACAGATGGAGCAACAGAGTGTGACTTGCTGAATACCACTAGCCTCAGCAAGTGTGACAGGTGCACATGTCCTACTAGTATTTGTCACATTTCTGCGCCATAGTGGAGGGGGAATTATATATTTTTTATGGATTGACCTTTCTATCCCAGATATTGTGCCTGAAAACAAGCCATGGTTTAAAAGTTGTTCATAGCTAGTAAGCTGTTGCTACTGGGAGATGTCAGCTTTTTTCATGATGTCATCAGCTGTTCTATCTTAAATGAATAATAACAGTGGAAGAAAGATGCAACTGTTGCTTGTTCTATAATTCTCTAATGAATCATAGTCAGTAACGTATTTTTCCTGTCACTTTTCCTAAATATGTTTTTAGGAGACTCTTTTTGCACTAGGAAGGGAGCTGAGACATTTCAGTCAGATTTGCATGCACTTCCTCCACCATAAGGATAAAGATGTAAAAGAAAAGGTTTGTGTTTCTCTATCACTTAACTGGTGTTCATGCTCAGTCCTCCTTTTAGATGCCTGCCTTTCTTTTCATACTAGTATTTCCTTCTACTGATTTTTGGTATTTTTTTTTAAGTCTCTTAGCAGAAAAATAACTAAAAAAACCAATCTTTGACTATTTATTTTAAATGAAAATTAAAGTAATGTTAGTTGAAATGCTTCAAAATTCAGTGCTTTACTCAAGCACAGATACGTGTCTGCACGGTCCATCTGCAGAATCAATGAATGTCTCAATTCATGAATCTGAATGTCTCAATTTGCTGGTTAATAATCATTGTGTTTTCTGATTAGACTGAGCAGTGTACTGTGTACTGATTGCTATCGTTGCTTTAGTAATGCCTTGCTATGAATATTACTAAAAAAATGGGAGAAATTGTCCAGTGATTCATGTTTTAAAAGGGAGATATTCTAGCATAACAGAGCTCTTTCCATGGAAGTTTGACAGCCTTTAGGTGGTGTTCATGCATGATACCTATATATGCTGTATCCTAAGGTGCAAATTCTAGAAAGGCTTTGCTGTGGCATTTTACCGCATGCTGGGACAAACAGTAATCTTTAGTTTGCAAGGAAGAAGTGGGATAGAAGCTGGTTTGTTAGTGCTGGTGTTTGATGGAGATGGAAAGTGCAGTTGGTATGAAAAGTGGTCTCTAAAAACTTCTTCGTCTTTGTTTGCTTGGTACAGGCCTTCCTGATACTCTGTGACTGGTTGCTGATTTTGAGTCATCAGGATGCAAATAATAACGAAGAAGCAGTTGGACTTCTAGATTATCTTCCTAGCACATCACTTCAGGAAAAACTGCTTTTATTTATTCAGGAACATGTTTTCATGGGGGAAGAAGAGGAAAGCAAAGGTTAGACATCTTCATCACCTGAGAAACAATCTACCACTTCTGCTGTCATTTGTCATCTGCACTGAATGTATCAGGAAAATGAGCTGGTCTTTGGGGCTTTTTTGAGGGGAGAAGGGGCTGGGGTTGTTTGTTTTTTTTGACTGGGTCGCTTTACAAAGAAAGTGGCTGATCTGTGATACACTGATCTGTATCCACTGAATCTTGTGGATCATCTTGTGGATCAACCACAAGATGTATCTGCAAATTTACTTATATTTGCAGCAGGAAAGAGTGTATCCCAGCTCTCCTCCTGCAAGAAGCTCTCTCCAAGCACCTTTGTAGCTGTTTTGGAAGACTCCTAGGAGTATTTGTTTTCCGCAAGTTTTCCGTCTAGTAATTAACCCATGTTCCAGAGAGCTAATGATAGGAAATTACTTTTTTCTCTCACTCTATTTGATAACCACTTGGAGAGTTCCATCTGAACTCTTCACTTGTTGATGGTACATGGCAGCTTTTGTAGGGTTTCTGATGAGTTATGTGATGGTTTTCTAGCATCTGTGTTATTAGAGGGAAAAAAAATGTGGTTGCAATTTGTCTGGTCTCTTCCACTTGGCGTGTTTTTGCGCTCTGGTTCCATTCTGTAGCTGTGAACAGTGTCGTGCAAGGAGATTCTGACTAGTAGAAATGTAAAAGCCCCATGAAGACGAGAGTAGAAAGAAGACTGTGGAAATAACTTGCTTTCACTGTCATCAGCTTCAAGCTTTGAAATGGAAATAAACCTGTGTTTTCTGATGCACTCAGGAATGAGCACTAGCATCTGTTGCTTACTGTGTTGACTGAACAGCAGAGTCTGTGCTATTTGGATGAAAGTTTGTCATTAAAATTGAGATCTTGAATAAAGTAGTAGAACAAAGCTTCAATGCTTTTGTTTCCCTAGACCTGACAGAAGAGGAGGAAAGAAAGGAAAGTTCCAAACTTGACAACTTGCACAAAAAGCGGAGTCTTCTTGCAGCGTATTGCAAGTTAATAGCATACAATGTGGTAGAGATGACTGCAGCTGCTGAGATCTACAAGTATTATGTGAAGGTAATGTTTTAGATGAGGTTGCTTTGCTTATCAGTGCATTTTAGTTTTTCAGAGTGACTCCAGTGTTTGTGAAAGATGTGGGGTTAATAGTCTTATGGCTCAGAATCCTTGCATGATCACAAAAGGGCTATAAAATCAAGCAAGTGCAAGACAAATCTCCCCCCTTTGCTCTGCAAAGGTACCTCACTGCAGGCAAAGTCACTGAAAATTGAATAGGGGGTATGTCTGTCTGCACATCTGCTCCTCAGCTTCTCCAGAGAGGTGGCTGCAGAGAAGCAGTTTATGGGTAGGAGAGTATTTTAACTATAGTTTCCCACACTGAAGTAGTCAACTTCATACATCATACACAGATGGCCTAGATTTCACATGAGTGCTGGTGTTTGAACAACTGGTAGAGCTTCAGCCACTCTGAAATGGGTTTCAGGAGGACTGAGAAGAGCACAGATGGACAGTTTCTTTGAGCCAGCTAACAGGACTTTTGAAATCCCTGAATATGGATCTTGTTCTTCACTGGGCCCAAGGCAAGCACTGGTTATATACAGAAAACTCTCTATTTCTCTCCTGAGGAGGCTTTGTTCTTTTGTTGTAATAAATACTTTACAATTTCAGTGTAACTTTAATCCTCACATTCTCTTAAAGGAGCACAGCATTGCTTTACATATGAAATATTAGAAAAAGTCCAGTTTTCATCTTTTAGCTTGGGTGTTCTGATATTGTGAGTGTTTTCGTGAGCTTCTTCTGTCACATGAAAACAGTCACGTTTTGTGTACTCCCAGTGCTAAAGAAGGGGAATGATAATTTCATTTGTTTTATTGCTGTTAATAGACCTACAATGATTTTGGAGACATAATTAAAGAAACTTTAAGCAAGACGAGACACAATAACAAAATTCAGAGTACCAAGACACTGATTATCTGTCTGCAGCAGGTAAGGTTAAGATTAAAGCAAGAGGCTAGGGGCTCTTAATGACAGCTGTATTCATATTGGAGTGTTTTGCTTTGCTGTAATTATTCAAAATTCAAATCTATTAAAAAGAAAACCCAAACTAGTGGAAGAAATTGTTTTCCTTGCCTGTACTTTCTATGTGTATGTTGATTTTTGCATCAAAACTCCTTACAAATCATTACATCTGTTTTAAAATGTAATTTTGTGCACCATTTTTTTTTGGTCTTGGTTTTAACCTTCAAATTCATAGTGTGTTAGGACTGATGTGTAAGTATGAAGTGTTTCTTGGGATACGGTAGGCGTCTCTTAACCTTAACAAAGGTTAAGGATATTTTACAGTATACAGTAAAACACAGTATAGTCTGTACTTTACAGACTACCTCAATTCGTATTCAGTTTAAGGAACCAGAAATGTATCTGTGGCTGGCAAGCTCTAATCCCCCATATCTGCAGTATTTTTTTCTGGAGGAAAGTGGGTTGCAGCCCTTCTGAAGGGTCTCAGTTGCTGGAGCTTGCAGCTGCTGACTGATGAGGCCAGTTAGCTATTTTAGCAGCTGCTTTTGCCAGCTTTACCCATGACCAGAGCAGCTTCTAGCCTGGAGTCGTGCTGTAAGCCACAGAGCAGGCTTCTTACAGGGGGTATTGACACATGAGCTTTGCTTATTTCACACACATTGCCAGGGGCTTAGATCTGCGAACTAGCCCCTGAAATCTGAGCTTAGATGAGGCTAAGCAGCATTTGGCTACATATATTCTGCTGACATAGTCAGGACTTTGTGTTTAGGTATCACATGGACAACAGGCCCTTTTTGGCCATTGCTTGACCTTGAAAGTTAACAGGTTGAAGGGAACAAGCTACTTCCCCATGTTCTGTTACCAAGAAAACCCCAAAACATAGTTAATTGGGCTCAAAAGGTGCTTTTGACCCAGTCTCACTCTAAAGAAATTGGACTATGCTGCTGCCAGACTTGATGCTTTACATTTGCATTCTGATATTCCGAAAGCTTCTCGGGCAAATTAGGCCTCTGGGGCTTGATTCAGAAATCCCAGCAGGAGATGGGGTCAGTGGAGCTGCCATCTTCAGGAATTGGTTCTCTGTTTATGCACACCGTTTTTTATGTTTCTTTTTTGATTTATGCCTGTTAGCACAACAGTGTCATTTGTGTCAGTGCCTTCTACTTGTTCCAGTCATGTACTTCTAAAGCACGACTTACCTGCTCTTTCGTAAGGCTTCCGTCTGTGGAAGCCAACTGTTGCTTGCTGTGCGTGTCTCTGTCCTGGTGCTTTGTTTGCCTGTAGGATTATGTATGGTTGCTTATCTGAGACTTCTTTTGCAGCTGTTTCAGGCACATGCAGAAAGCCACGACAGCAGTGGTGGTTTGGACTTCCTCTCTGCTTCCTTCACAAACATGAAAGAACTTGCTCGTCGTTTTTCACTAACGTTTGGCTGGGACCAAGTGAAATCTAGAGAATCTGTAGCCATGATACACAAGTATGTGCCATATAACATCACTTTGTCCATTGTCATTGTTTTGTTTGTTGTCTGTTTGTCTGTTTTATTACTCTGTTTTTCTTTTTCTTTTTTTTTTTTCTATTCCAATAGGGAAGGGATTGAATTTGCTTTTCAAGGAGCTAATGGAGTACATGGAAAATGCTTGCCTCCTAACTTGAGCTTTCTGTTAATCATCAGTGAATTTTCCAACAAGCTGCTAAAGCCAGACAAAAGACTAGTGTAAGTTAAGTTCTTGTACATTGTCGTACACAGTTTGCTTTGTGTATCCCTGTACATGGGACACTTGACCTTCAGTGTTGCAGAAGTTGCTTGAGGGCTTTTCAGAGAACCTTTGAAATCAATCTGCCCCTGAGGCTAATAGCTTGAAGACACTTGTTGGGTTTTGCAGTAGGAGTTATTTCAGATTGTACGTGCAGGATGCATTCTAGTTAATTTGTAGACATAGTTGTGGCCATGTATGGCAATTCTTCTATAGGAAAGACAATGTTAATTTGGTGGAAGAGATCTGCAGCTTGACTGGCTAGTGGAGTGACAGAACTGCTTTTCTGAACAGAAAAGTAAAGCAGAAAAGGTGGAGGAAGAGAGTGCCCAGATCATTATTTTGTGATGACATAATTCCACAGCTTCCAAGGTCAAGTATGTGAGTTCCACGGAATGTATGTGAAATAGAAATACACATGAAACTATTCATAATGCAGACATTTAAGTTCAAGAATTTACTATTTATGGGGGAATATGCCCTGATCTAGTTTGGCATATGTTGTACAGTGGTTTAAATATTTATATTTAATAAGAATGCTATCCTTATTCTGGCATCATGGGGAATTATGCACCTGCATGAGAGATATATTATTATGTCTCTTATTTTCTTCTTTACTTGCCTCAACTGAAGTTTTTTTTGAGATGGAAGTAATGTTCTTCCTTTTATTTGTCCTTTGTTGTTACTTCCCAAGTCAGTGCTGCTTCTATTGGATCTGGATCTCCGCACTTAAGTCTGCTATTTACAGGCACTGTAAAAAACTATTGCAAAATATGCAACAGGTATTTCCATTTTCCTGAGAGCATATTTGAAGGCACGGGAATGTAAGATGAAACACTAAGATGCATCTGCCTGTTTGAATTTCTGAGCAAATCACCCCAGTACCTGACAAGAAAAATTCCACTTTGGAGAAGAAGTCATCAGAAATGGAAAAAAAACCCAGTCTGCCATCATGTCTTGCTGAGCCCTGTGTAACTTGTTTGCTCCTGTGTCACTTTGTCTTAAATGAGAGGATAACTTCCATGAGTATCATCAAGCAGTTTTTATATAACAAGGGTCAAGAATGGTAAAATGTCTACTTTCCTGTTACTTTACGTGACAAACACAATTTATTACCAATTGCCACCTGCCCAGACAGTGTATTTTGAAAAATTAATTCAAACCCAAAATGAAGAATACGGAAGAAAAGTGTTTGACGTATACTGATTGCAATTCCTGGTAAATCTGATATGGATAATCTATGGGTAGCAATAACTTCCTTTTATATTCTTCCGTTCCTCTCAGAGAGGATCTTTGAGATCTGTGACTAGAATTGGCTTTCACAGAACCATAGAATCACAGAATGGTTTGGTCTGGAAGGGACCTTAAAGATCATCCAACTCCAACCCCCTGCCATGGGCAGGACCCCCTTCCATGAGACCAGGTTGCTCAAAGCCCCATCCAACTTGGCCTTGAACACTGCCAGGGATGGGGCAGCCCCAGCTTCTCTGGGCAACCTGTGCCAGCGCCTCACCACCCTCGCAGTGAAGAACTTCCTAATGTCTAATCTGAATCTCCCCTCTTTTGGTATAAAGCCATTTCCCTTGTCCTGTCCCTAAACACCTTTGTAAAAAGTCCCTCTCTGGATTTCTTGTAGGCCCCCTT
The DNA here is from genome assembly GCA_026283785.1 of Coracopsis vasa. Taxonomy (NCBI): domain Eukaryota; kingdom Metazoa; phylum Chordata; class Aves; order Psittaciformes; family Psittacidae; genus Coracopsis; species Coracopsis vasa. The sequence continues at coordinate 64,352 of JANHGB010042011.1, forward strand.
TAGGTACTGGAAGGCTGCAATAACGTGTCCCCAGAGCCTTCGCTTCTTGAACAACCCCACCTCTCAGCCTGTTCTCACTGGGGAGATGCTCCAGGCCCTGTTTTGTACAGTTTCTGTGCAACTCTGTCCATGTTGTCTGCATTTTAAAGAGCTGTTATAATCTGTGTGGCGACACTTGAGCAATGAGTAGATTTCTGTTAATCCGTCCTTGAATAACTTTGTCATTTCATTTACCTCCAAGGAGTAACTTTTAATTAAACAAGAGGAAAATATTTCATCATTGAAGTAGGCAGATTTAAAGCTAAACCCCAATAATTTTTTCCTAGGGCTATATTTAACTTCTTATACAGAAGTATATTCCTAAATGTATTATTAGATACATTCAGGTAGGTTTATTCATTGAAAACTTTTGTGGGAAATACAGAACCTAGCGAGGAATGCACTTTGGCTTCAGTTCTTAATGCTTTGGACCTCCCTCCTGCTGCTGGGAACAAATGGGAAACAATAAAATTCACAAGGGGGGAAATTGCAATTCTATCCACAAGTACATTCAGACTAAGTTTCTAGAGTAACAGTTTCTATTCTGGGAGTCCTAAAATGCCTTGCAGGGGCTGGAGATTATATTTCCTCTTAGAAATATTTAGGTTTAGCTCCATCATAAATTACTGGATGGAATGTTTTAGGTCAACATGAACTTTTAGAAATAAACATCTGGTTATTTTCATTTTTATTATTAATCATAGGATTGATGTCCAGATCTGTACGTTAACATATGTGAATGTACCTGTAACAGATGAGATGCAGAATATGGGCATTTGTTAGAAAGGAGTATATTTCAACACCATCAAAGTATATGGATTTTAACCTCCTCCCCTGTAATTGCCCAGGCTGTAGCAGTAAAATATCGGACTTGTCAATTGCTCTGTGCCACAAAATGCACACAAGAAATGAATTATTGAATAACAAGCAGCATGAGGGGCCTGATTCCTGAATCAGTAGGAGTCTTTCCATTGACATTGATAGCAGTTGGATTAGACGCTAAAAATGTAATTACAATACATGCTTGTTTGAAATCAACAAATTCCATTACCAGGGTTGCTTGATCCCTGGGCCCCCCAGAGTCCAGGGCTCTAATTGTTTCGGAGTCGGTTCTTACCCTAACCTCCTCCCAGCACCAGTTTTCTTGTTTTCCAAAGCGAATTAAATGTCTGATATTTTCCAGGCCACACTCCTAATCAAAGAAAGAATAATGTACTCCACAGGCTGGCGTTAAAACCATCGCTTCTGGTATTTGCGAAGGTGGGGTCCATTTTAACAACACTGGGCTTGATTTTAAAGTGAGGAGCTGTAGCTGAAATGTAGTGAATAGCCAGTTTCTAATCCTGAGTCAGACTTTGGTTTTCTTATTGTTAGGAAGTAGGAATGGATCAGGAATGTCCTGTTTTTCGAGAAGAAAGCTTGAAGGAGACCCCTCTGCTGCAGAAGAGGTGATGGCTTCATCTAAGGTTCAGGGGGGCCCAGTGTCAAGTCTCCAGATTGAATCAGGCAGAGCAGGGATTTGAACCAATGTTTCCCACACCCTGTGTGTTGTAACTGTAGAGCTATTAGCTGCATCTTTCAGACACTTGACATTTTATTCGGAACCTGAGAGAATTGGATTGAATTTGAGATGATACTATAGAAAAGTGGTTTAATTGGTTGTTCTTGGTTTTAGTTTTGACAAAACAGGCACTCATGGCATAAATCCCTCATTTCCCAATGTGCTATCCTGTTGAACCACAAAGAGCATCTCTCATCTGGGATGTCCTTCGCATGGCAGTCCATGACGCAGAAAAGGGCCACCAGGACGAGGGGTGCACCCTTGCAGAGTTCTGCTCTGTTCAAACTGCTCTTGGCAGCGGCAACGGACCGACTTTTCCTGCACAGGCAATTCATTCTAGTGACTGATGTAATTCTGTGATTCCTGTGGATCTAGTATTGTTTCTAATGCTTACATTCAAGCACCCTTTCAGCTTTGAAGGCATTTGCATTTTAAATATTCAGATATTTCAGAGATGTCAGATATTTCTGAGAAAAGGGATGCCCTTTCTTTTTCTCTGACAGTTCTGTCTGCACCTTTGGAGAGCCTTTCTAGCAATTCCCTAGATATTGAGGGGAAAGGTACTGAGTTTTCTTATGCTTGTTTTTGGTTTCCTCCAGGTATGCTTACTTACAGAGGTATGTAGCAGAACCGCTGCCTTGCAGAGGAGACGAATGGCAGCCGTTGATTTGGTACAGAAACTCGTTATTGGCAAATGAAGATGAGGAGAGCTCTGTGCTTGGCAGTTCAGGAGAGTGGACCCCTGTGGGCACATCTAAGACATCCTCTTTTAAAAGGAAATTGTCTAATGGTATGAAAGCTTCCCTGTTCTGGACCAGCTGTATTTGTACCGTCCCAGCTAAAATGCACTTCATGCTTTGCATTAGCAGTGCCGCAGTGTGCTGCATGTTGCAGACTTTATAGTTTGAGCTGTGTTTTTTGCCTTCAGCTTTGTTGCTATTAAAGGTCTTGTCATCACTCAATAGCAGTAAGGTTGGTCTGGAGACTTTGAGTGAGCTGAATTCAGGTAACCATAGAATCAGAGAATGGTTTAGGTTAGAAGGGACCTTAAAGACCATGCAGTTCCAAACCCCTGCCACTAGACCAAAACCCCATCCAACCTGGCCTTGAACACTTCCTGTGATGGGGCAGCCACAACTTCTCTGGGCAACCTGTTCCTGATGAATTCTGCTCTGTACTGAGCTCTGGCATTTGTCTGTGCTGTTGAGACTTGGTTCATTGCTTTTAATTGTTAAGGGCATTGTTGCTTTAGGCCCTGTAGATAATTGAGACAGGAGAGGTATTTCTAGAAGTTGGTTCAGAACATTAGCCCAGATGATCTGAGCCAAATCATCTGCTAGGGTCCTTGAATTTCTAGGGAGCCTGTAAAATTATACTCCTAACTTAAAGAGTTACAGTTAGGTGGGCTGCATCCAGGCTTTAGCAGCTCTCATGGACTTCCAGTCCATAATGAGGTATTCACTGCATGGGTGTGAAGGAACTTGTTTAAATGTAGTAAAGCCATTATGGAAACAATTGCCAGTAAAAATGCAAAGTGCTGTGGACACATGCAGTTGTGTGTGGAGGATGGGCAATTTTCCCAGAGCATCCTTTAGTTTCTTTCTCATTCTTTCTCAGAAATGCTCTTTTCAGTGATGTGCCTTCATCAGGCTTGTTCCTTTGTGTCTCAAGGCCCTCTTTTCTGCAGGGTTATATAGACTCAACAGTACTGGTGGCACTTATGGACTGGGGCCGAGATCATAACTCTAGATTGCAAAAATGACCAGTGGGCAAAATAAATGGATTATCTTGTTTGTGGCTTTTAGCTGGCTGCTTTAGAAGCAAATGCTTTGCTCCAGGTCTCCCTTTGAGCCTGGCCCCATTGCTTCACTGCTGTGGGGAACATGTTGGAAAGGTCCATCTTGAGCCCTCTAAGGGGAGGCTGAAGCACGAGTCTCTTCACTGTTTGTTACAGGGTCTTTGCCTGAAACCAGCCAGACTGAGGTCTCAAGGAAAGCTCCAGAACCACAGTGTGCTTCCCAGCTTGCCTCTGCAGCAGGCAAGAGCAGGAAGAGGTTGAAATCTCAAGAGATGCACTTGCAGGAACACCTGCCATTCCTTTGTCCAGGAGGACTGCGTGGAAGATACTGGTGAGAGTGTTTTAAGTCTTACGAGCTCCTTCACTTGTACCAACACTTGGGGTCTCTCTATCCACCTCTGCTTCTGCTCTTTGTAATGCTTCCAGGGTGTGTGCCCCTCCTGTCTGTCTTACGGGCTGTGTCCCACAGACAGGTTGGGGTTTTTGTTTCCTCAGTCCAGTATCTACATATGCTGCTTTAGCCTGATTGTCCCCCAGGGCTTCTGAACCTTTTTGGACAATATCGAGTGTGAAGGAAAAAAGGCAAGGAAGGAGGAAGGCTCCCTATCCCATTCTCTGTCTCTGGCCCTAATTAGAGGGCTGTGGTGGTGGTTACCCCCTGGCTGTTTGCTGCAGCTGCACAATGAGTGTTTTCTGCATCTCTGGAAGTGAAAGAGGACTTTTGTCTCTGCAGATCTGCTGGCAACCACTATGTAACTGGTGACTTTCTTCTAGAGGTGCACGTCTGCATGCAGTTAAAACCCCACAGAACTTGGGTGAAAGAGAGGTATTGCAGGAGTAGGGAGTCTGGAGTCTACTTTTGAACTCTGTAAAGTACTCAGAGTGCTCAGTTGGGGTATTTTGCTTTCATACTGTTCACTTATTGAGGTATTAGGTGTCATTTCCCATATTAGGTTACAAGACGAAATACAAATCCCAGAAAGACACATGCTTTTCCAGTTTTTGGGACACTTGTTGAATGGACCTGGTGAACACAAGTAAAATAGAACAAAAATGTATTAAACATGAAGGTAGCCCCTGTTTAAATGAATGTTTTGTTTCTAAACTGCTTTATTGGCAATTCCTCAGAGCATGACTTCTTTCATACTTGGGGAATACTGGGCCAGAAACTTTGGCCTACCTTAACATGAATATCACAGCAGCAGATCTTCATATGTGAACTACTCTGCCTTAAGCACACTTGTGCAATGTGCAGCCTCTGTTAGCAAGTTTCTCAAGACTTGGCTTTTTTTTTCCCCCCTCAGCAAACATGAGATTAAGACAGAAGAGGTCTCGGAGGAGGGTCAAGCAGAGGACACAGCTGAAGATGTTGATGTTGATGTGGTTGGTGCAGACCAGGTAATTCCGGCTTGATTTTTCCATCTCTGAGGACAGCTGTGTTTGAGGTGGGTGAATGTGAGTTCAGAATCTCATGAGTACCCATCTAGCAGCTCTTTTGTGGCCCCTTTGGGGCTGAGAAAAGGGGTTTTCCCCTCTTCCCTTTCCAGCTGCAGTCTCCTTCAGCTTGATCTGCATTTTTAAGGCAATTCTTACTGTAGCATCTAGACATCCTTCAGCACACTGAGCACCAGCTTGGGATGCATTAAGAGAAGGATCTGGTTTCCTCTTTTCCCATACTGTGAAGTTTCTTGATTAACAGCCATTTGCTGCAGTTGCTTTGTGCTACTGACACATTACGGATATGGCACTGCTGCATGGCCTGCAGGGAATGTCTGCCCCAGAAATGGTGTTTGCATTGTGCTGTTTAGATCGAAGCACTTGGAATGTGTCTGATCACTGGTCAGCCCAGGGCTCCTGCTAGAGCCTCCCTTGTTTCTTGCCCTTTTCCAGTCAAGGCTGTTGGGGAGATTAAATTGTGCCCAGACCAGCTGTGGATTTGAAGGGAAGCATGTGGAGCCTTGTGGGCTTGGAGAGGCAGCCAGCGCAGCCTGGGGGTTGTCTGGTGGGCACTGATTGCCTTTGGGGTCAGAGAAAAGTTTGGCAAGACTGCAGCTGTCTGCCTGGGTCTGAGCTCAGCCCTGGAATGGGTACTTGCAGCTTCCCTTTGGACCAGGGGGTTGCAGGGACTCAAACGGGGTGTTGTACACCAGGGGTCTTGCAGCAGTGGCTATGGTGAAAGGGAGGAGGGGGGAAAGAGGCCCTGAAATTTCCTGTGCTGCAGCTACTCGGAATCCTCCCATCCTCTAAGGGTTTGCTGTGTCAGCCTTTGCAAGGGGCTGAGTGGTTCCTTTAGGTTTCTCTCCTGTATGTCCCCTTGCTCTCTGAACTTCTCATGGAATGTACACCCGGTGTCTTGCAGACAGGTTTTGCCCTGAGTCAGCATCCCCTTGGTTTCCAGCGGCTCTGGTTAGCTGGGATATAACAGTCACTATTCAAGGACCTTGCATGATTTTTGAGTTTGTAAATGAGTTTTTCCTGTGAACTTTAGCAAATGGTTCCTTTTTATATTTGAATGGTGGGGTTTTTGTGTAGAGAGGACTAGAAGGAAAAAGGGACTTTTTCAGTCATATGCCTGTTAAAATGTAGACTGTTTGTTTGGACCATGTGCTTGGAGCAGCTCCTGTTGAAGATAGGTAATAAAAGAATTTTAATCCATGGCCAGAGATTGAAGCCATGCAGAAAATGCACTGCTTTCCTAGTATGTGGCCTTTCCCTCTAATGCCTTTTCTGGGTGCCTTGTGGTATAGAAATGCTTCTTTCCTTTTGTGGAAGCCAAACATAATACCTTCCAAGAGCTTGCTCTGGCCAAGCTGCTGGGAGGTTTGATGCTGCATACTTTGATTCCTTATGTTCTCTTATGTGATTTTTAATTCATAGTATGAGACTGGCTTAATCTTCTTTCTTTTTTCTTCTGGTATAGGACAGTTAAGACACTGAAAGGATAAATGGGAGTGGAGAACACGCTACCATTGCTTTCTGCAAATTGTTTAACTGAAAATGGGGTTGTGATAGCATTGACCAAGGCAGCAGGAGACGCATGTCAACCCAAACCACTGCCTGCAGGATCCCTCCAGAAGCTGGTGCTGGCACTGTGGTTGGTTTCTCCATGTTGCTGTTTGTGGGTGTTACCAATCTGGCTGTTGCACCTGTGAGGTTGCGGGTGTTATGAACATCATTCATTGCTCAGCTGCATCTTGGTCCTTGATGCTGCCCTGGAGAAACTCCCAACCTAAGGATTAGAATCAGGGTATTGAGTCAAGGGCTCTGTAAACTAGGTGAGGCAAACTTGCTCAAACCAGTGCAGCAGCAGCATTCTGACGGTATATTCATTGCCATTTGAGATAACCAAGATGGACATCTAATTGTTTCCTACTACACGATGCTGGGAAGAAAGGAGCCTGCCCCACTGCGAGCACTATGACCTGCTGGGTGACAGCAGGTGACCTGTCTGTGCCGTTTCCTGCTTGTGCAATGGAAAACCTGGATCAAATCACCTGAAAGTATTTCTAAATTCCAGTGGTGGTGGTGGTGGTGGTCTGTGGAGATTGAGACATGTTCCCAGGAGGTTTGCATCAAGGCTTCTAAGTAACAAAGAAACAGCAGGCCAGTTGATCAAGTATTTTCCTCTGGAAGAAATCGTTCATACACAGTGATCACGTGGTATTTACTTGGAAAATATAAAGCCTGAAAAGACAATGTAAATATTCTGTAAATATGGTCTTTCAAAAGGAGTTTTTCAGCGATCATTTGCCAATGATCTTCATGCAAGAGTGCTTCAGAGGCAGTAGGCTGGGGAGTGCTGACTGCCCCTTGGTCACCACACCATGGAATTGTACATTGCATTAATCCCATCAGCTTTATTTCTTTTTTCTTTTTTTTAATATATATGTATATATATTTGGATTGTAACTGTGTAAAATAAACGACAGAACTATTGCCACCCATTAGTACTGAATGTGCCACTTCTATTCCCTTGCTGAGCCTGGAGGAAGAGCAGCAGCAGTGCTGCAGGCCTTCTGGTGTGCCCTTACTAAGCAGACTGAGATGGGAGCTCCCATGGACATGGGAGTGAAAGCCATGAATGACTCCTGGTGGTTATCAGCTGCCCTGAAGTGGCAATGGTAAAACCATTAGGGTTCATTTTGCACAGTTAGTTAAGCATGCAGTAGGTGAACACCAGGGAGAGCTGGCACTGCACAACATGCTGCTGATTCTCACTCAGATCAGCTTGTTCTCTGCTCCCCTGCAATTCCCTCCCCCTGCCCCAAACCAGGAATGTGATAGTGATGTTTCCCTTCCCCATCTTAATCTGTGGATTGAGGCCTGAGCATTTACAGGTGGGCAGAATACAGATGGACTAAGCACACCTGGGAACGCATCAAGCATGCAGATGCTTTCATTCTTGTAACCAAAGATGAGGGATGGGAATTGCCCTTCCTGGAGAGGTATGGTCATCTTTATCCTTCACATATTTCAAGAAAAGGCACTGCCATGGTAACACTGGGATTTGTTCTGCTGGGTCTGGTCTGCGCATATGCTTTAGGAAAAAAAGGAGCTTGGTTATCGCAAATATAACAGAGAGCAGGATTTAGCAGCCACTTTGTTAAACATAGCAGCAGCTACAGGCTCTGCAGCAGAGACCTACCCTGTACCACAGCCCTGTGCAACAGAGAAGTGTCACTGTCAGATGAGGCTGTACAGTGCTCCTTTAGAAGCCCATTTTTCAGCAGGGCAGGTCCAGCTCCATGGTTTTGAGTAGGGAAGAGCAGCAGCCCCCCCACCTCCAGAACAGCAACAGAAGTTCAAGATCAGCTTCTGGAAAGCAGTTGGTCACCCTTTCCCACAGCCCATTGGGGAACAGAGCTTAACATAAATGCTGTCTGTGACTTTCTGCTTAAAACCCCAAACCACAGGCAAGCAGTGTAGAGTACCTGACCAACCCTGGAGAGATCTGACATTGACAAGTTACCATTAAAACTGGAATAATCACCCCTGGTTTTCTTTTTAAGAAAGAATCCTTTGCACAGGGTTAACAGTATCTTGAGTTCTGTGACATGGTTTAGTGGTGGTCTTGGCAGTCCTGGGGCAATGGTTGGACTCGGTGATTTTAGAGCTGTTTTCCAACCTAGTTGATTCTATGATTTCCCCCGGTATGGTTCGCTAACAGACATTAGCTGTGAGTTTCATGATTTAAGACACCAGTTTCTAAGTGTCTACATCAGACAATGTGATGAGTTGAGTGGAGCAGATATCTCTACCACATCCAGCTGCTCAGCAACAGTCTTTTGGGTGAGGAAGACTTAGCCTGGTGTAATTTTCCAGCCAACTGCATACATGTAACCCTCCGTGTCTTAACTATTTCTTAAACAGTAAGAAGTTAATTGTATGCAGGACAACATAATAACTACAACCATTAAATTACATATATGAAAATCTTTATTTGAAAATACAAACATGATTTTTAAACATTTCAACAGATCTACACTGCAACCAAAAAATAACTTACATCTTTTTGTACATTTTTTTTTCTTTTTTTTCCCCAACAAAATCTGTTTAACAGTAAGAGTGAGGCAACAATTTCAAGCTGCTGTGACACTGATGAATATCCATGGAATGTGTCAATAGCAAACAACTGAAGGGGGGGACAGACAAAAGCGCTGAATGCCCACAACAAATTAGTGCACATCACTGATCAAGTAACATTTATACAAAGGATTTTAAAAAAATTGGTTCCTTTCTCCATGAATGAACACACTCATTTTAGATCAAGTACGAAACAGACTTCATCATTAAATAATCCTTTCGTAATGAACATCAATGAAAAGACTGAAGTTTAAAAGGGCAAGCAGAATTAGAGTTGGGGTAAACAAGGACCACACAGAGAAGAGAAGCAACTTGTGTCTCAGGCCTTTGCTTTCCTTATCATGCACCAAGATGCTCAGCTTGTCAGGTCAGACTCCGCTTGTAAGCGGGAGCCAGAGTCGCACGCTCCCAGTCCTGCCTCCTCCTTGCCCTGGGGCCACCTGCAGTGCAGGCCTGGTGGCAATGGTCTCCTCACATCCCACACCAGGACAGGAGCAGGATGGAGATGGTCAGTGCACCACACATCAACTTTGAGAGTTACACAGTTCTCTTAAAAACAGTAGACTACTTGTCTCTAAAGTCAAATATTGTTATTCTTCCCAAGAGGAATTACACAACATCTGTAAATAAATATTTTAAATCTATTTTACAAACTATAGGCTATTGAATAAATAAAAAAAATTCATCATTCCATACAAATGCACTTCTTTTATTTAAAAGGTAGTGTAGTGATTAAATATTTTTTAGCACAAAACTAAGCTGACTCCCTGGCAACAAACCCCACTGAACATACAGGCATGTAGCAGACCCGCTGCAGACTGTCCCTTCTCTTCTGCATGTGCTGACCACGAGTAACTGCTACTCAAAGTCCTCTTCGTAGTCGTACTCATCCAAGTCTACATCAGCCAGATGGGAAGGCATGTCAAAAAACGGTCTTTTTTCCATTTGGTACTTGAGGACACTGGCCTTCTGGTGGTCTGCAGGATTCAGTTCTGCTTCATACCTGGGAGCAGGCAAAGAGAAAATAAAGGAGTCTGCCTGCGTCAGGAACCAACTAAAAGTCAGAACAGTGACAAGGCACTTGCAGGAAGAAGATGAAAAATTCACACTGGATTGTCAAGCAGTCACTTCAGCTCAGGCAGGTACTGCAACCCTTCAGTGCAGGAAGGGATTTTAAGGAAGTTTTGGTACAACACAGAAACTTAAAATGCTCATAATAAGTTTTGCTCCAAAGCCCCATCCAGCCTTGCCTTGAACAAATCCTCCATATGGTTGTGTGCATGATACTTGAAACGCTTTGACCAATTACAAAGCAGTAGTTAATGATTGAGACAACAAGCATCACAATCTATGCCCCAAAGAAACAAAGCAGCAAAACTTAAGGAACACTGGGATAAGAGCTTTTATCCATCTGTGCAGAAGGTCAGCAGTTAAGCTACGGCTTACACATCAAACCCAACAAGGGATGCAGAAAGTAACTAAATAAAAAGCATGATTTTGGAGGCTGTGCTTCCATAGGACACAGCGTTTTTCTTAATTGTCAGTTTTCCCCCTACAAGATCTGTGACAAATCTGCTAATGCCAGAAGCAGAGACACCCTACAGGTGGAGAGCCACTTGAGCTGACAAACACCAGGCTCAAATAAATGAGAACTGGATGTTTCACACTGTATGTTTTATCATGCGTCTTCTCCATATCCCAGCATACTCCCTACATTATCCTTACCCTAACACACTGATTTTCCTTAAGGAGTGCATTTACACAATGAAGGTGTACTTTGTCAAGTTTTAGGGTTATTAGGATTCTGTTTTAATACCTTTAATGTATTCTCTGTATTACTGAAGCTGTGCCTATACCAGGGGAAGAACAAACTTTCTGCAAGTACCTGAAAATTAGGTGTTCAAGACCTCTTAGAAGCTTACTGAAAACTGAATATTTGAAGGTAAATTTTAATTTTTTTTATAAAGTTTAATTTGAGAAGCACTTTGTATGTTAGTTTCAATTTTGTCCACTTTCCATGTAAAGCCACAGAACCACAGTTTCTGGTACACCTTACATACATTCTTAATGCAAACGTAATGACCTGACCCTAAGAATACTGATTGTAAACTGGGCAGCTTTTATCTTCACCAAGAGCAGACATCTTGGGGTGCCTGGGGTTTGAGAAATACCTAAACACAAAATAATTCAGTCTAAACAATAACCACATAAAAGTGAAATAATTAAACGATTATCATCACAGACTTAGCTCAGAGAAATAGCTGCAGGCAACAAGTTCATGACTCAATCTGAGTAAAAGCACCTTGAGGCTCTTTATATCCCATCCACACTTGTGAGTGAAATTGTGCCTAAACATTATCTTAGACCTTTACAAAATTACACTTGCAAACACCAGTCCAGCAATTTCAAACCCTTAATCAGAGCTGCAGAGTAACCTCACTTCCTGACATGCAGGTCCCTTACTACTTATGTCCAAAGGGTATTTTGCCTCCAGTGAGTTTCACTCGCCAGCAATACCGCATGCAGTCTCAGGACGGAATGCCAGAGGAACAGCTGAAATCCTTCCTTGGCAATCTAAGCTAAGGATTAGCTTTTGCAGAGCACAGAGCATATGTCCGAACCCTCAACATATCTTAACTGACAGAAGAACTAGTTTCTCAGGCTGTTCCACAGCAAAGCTGTAAGAGGCTTTAAGAGCTGCAAAACAGAATTAAAGCATCTTAATGGAATCCAGGAAACCTGCATTTAACTATCAACTCTTAGGTGAACCTGAGACAGATTTAGTCAAAAAGCCATCCGAATTTCACAACTTTGTAACTGAAATTGGCAAAATGGGCTCAACACTCAAATTCTAGACAATTGCAACAGCAGCAGAATTTTAAACCAGGAAGGTGGAGATGCATGACTAGTTGTTTGATAAACAGATCAACAGAAGAGGGAGAAAAGCCTAAAACAAACTCTCCAGTAAATATTTGAGTTACAGGAAAGGTTCTTCCTCCCTCACTGAGCACAGAGCTGAACATGACAAACAGCAACATTTTACAAAAATAGCATCAAGGACAATAGTGATGGTGAGGCTCTACATTAGCAGAGAGGATTCACACCAACCCTCCTGCTACATTCTTACCCGTCATTCCACTGGTCACTTGCTGCCTCTTCTGCTACCAAGATATCATACTCTTCAGCAGCATACTTCTCCCAGTCAGAGACCTCTTGGCTTTCTCCTTCACCATCCTAAAGAAGCACATCACAAGTTGTACAAAAACTCATTCATTGTTAAGCACGTAGCTAAGGATTTTTAAAGCTTCATACTCACCCGCAACATGGAAAACTGATCCTTCTGTTCATGGTCAAGGTATTTTTCAATGTTGAAAAAAGTGTCAAAAAACACGTTTGTCAATTTACATCGCTTTAAGTCGTGCAGAGTAATTTTTCCTGCAAAGAAGATTATGAGAAAAGATATTAAGAGCTGAAATTATCCTTTCTCAAAAAGTGGAGGAATGTTATTCAAAAGTTAAGTTGTCATTATGCTCAAGAGCATTTGTCACTGATGCTAAATGCAATGGGATTGAAGGGAACAGATGACACATCCAGAGATGTGTCCTTCAAAGTGGACAAAGCTTTTAAATATTTCAGATTAGTTACTTGCTTTAGCTTTATCCTACTGTCTTCAATATGTTGGATTGAGATGCAGTCTACCTTGCCTACCTACTAAAAATCATTTAAGACAGTTGCCTAAGCTTCCTCAAGAGAGAGAAGTCTCCATGAGCCTGCTATTTCTTCCCAGCAAGTGCTTGGGTAGCACTTGGATAGTGCCAGAGGAATCTCCTCTGGCAATGGCCCTTTCTATTCCCTGACTTGAAAAGAAAAACGTATGACAGATGACAGCATGTGACAATGCTTCATACAGATGAGTTTTTCATAGAGCCTAGTTTGTCACAGTTGTCCAGCCTGATCAATATTTACTGCTTGAGAGGAAAGCTAAATGCTCAGATGTGTTTGTTTTGTTTGGTGGTTTTTTTTGAAGTGCTACTTTAAAGACTCAAATCAATGGATCTGTTAGTGTTAGAAGTGTCAGGTGTCTCAGAAACATTATTTCAAAGCTGAATGTTAAGCTTCTGCAGAAAGACCAAAAAATACCAGATATACAGGGGAAAGACAGGTGACTATCCTTAAAACTCTTCTTTATTGATTCACCTGAAATATGGCCAATCTTCTGTTGTCAGTCAAAGAGGGACTAATAGCAGATGTTATGGAAGAGTTCAATAAACGCCAGACTTAGAACAGTATTTCTCCAGCAGACTATCTCAGCCTCTAATGAAGTATAACTCAAAGACAACGGAGGGAAGCAAAGGCTGAATCCCACTTGGAAATGGTTGCCACGCTTACATCTGCTGCCATGCGAAGTGCCTTAATGTATTCTGTGTGGCTTATAGCTGATGCTCCAGAATGACACACATCCCTCATGGCACCTGTGTTGTATCTGTCAGAATCACACAGATGTCTGATGTGTTGGGCCATCTCAAGTGGCAGCAGCAATCCACAACCAAGCAAATGGTTTGAATCCTAGTTATATAAGCTCCCAATTTAAGTTAGACACCTATATTTGGATCGGTGATTTGTACTCCAGTTTCCATTTACTGCAATGGGAGCTTAAGCACCTAACACTTGTGTTGATGCCTACTCATGCAGATGCCCGCTCTCATCTCTCAAAGACTAGCAAAGAAAAAACCCCAAAACCAAAAAAAAAATCCCCAAACAGAAAAATGAAATGGAGATAATTCAGGTCTCCAAAAATCAAGGAATTTGCTTTTGGGTACACAGAGCATCCCGCAGCAAAGCGTATCAGAGTTTAGCCATAACTGTATGAAAGTACCTTCTTTTGTTTCAAACCGCTTGAGTGAAATGTCATTTTATGCTGCTAGCTTTGTTTTGGGAAAACAACTGACGTTTGTCTCCTAATCCACCTTTTAAACATCACTCAGTTTTTATAAAAAAAAATAAAATAAATAAAATCAAAACCAACCACAACAAAAACCCAACAAAAAATCCCAACATCAACCCTTCACAATTGGTTTTCACTCTTGTTGCCCTAAATAACTCACCCTGGCTGTGTTTCACAGCCTCCTTGTATCATCTTCATGATATAGCAGAGACACATCCCATTTGATGTGCCGAACAGAAACATTACTGAAAATGCCTGCCTTTTAGAAGCACAATGTACAAGACTGGGAGGGATCCCCTGAGTTCAGGAGGCAACCCTGTAACACAGATGTGTGCTCCTCAGAGCTTGCTTCATTTCACCTTAAGTGCTCCCCACTCCACATTCATTATGCAGTGTTGGTCTAAGACTTAATTCCATCACTATCTAGGATTATGCTTGCAGCCAAAACATACTTAATACTCCTTTTTTCATGTATAGGTTTTATAACCTATAAAAAGTTTTAGAAAAGTGTTTTCACCTACCAAATCCATTTAATTTGGTTTAAATAAGAATACAAAACTTTATGTTCTTGTTTTGAGCTCTCTCAATTCCCTTAGCATGAAAACAACCCCCACCCCATGTCTCATTAAGACAACTGCCTTTTCAAAATAAAGTTTCATGTAATTTAAATATTCTTAATACTAGAAAGGTGGGCAATAAGCAAGACCATTATTATTTGATTTTCTAACCATAATTGTACAGATAGTAAACAGAACCACCCTAGTCAATACTCAACTAAGGTAACATGACATTCAAGTAGAAAAACTTCAATGCTTCATCTCCAAGTATCTAAATGTGGAACACTAGCACAACATCACACCTGCTAAATAAAAGCATTAAAGAAGATGGTCATCAATTTTCTTTTACCATGAAAACCAGCAGATGTTAGTTTATGCGTTAGAGGTTACTACTCCTATCAAATACTTAAAGAGCAAATAGGCAAGCTCTAAATTTATTGTAATGCAGAGTTTCTACAAGGATTCCAAGTCCTTTTACACACTGAACTTCACATTAGAAAATATAGCCATAATAAGAGTTATTAGTGCCAACTGTGGTCAAGTGTTGAGATAATAAGTTTAGATACAAATCCCTGAAGACTAATCCATCATGGCTACAACCTGAGACATATCAGGAACAGCACAGAGAGTGAGGCCATGAACATGCAGCACTCTTCCAACACCACAGCAATGTGTTTAGCAAGACATGCAAAAATATTTTTAGTAATAAGCAGCTCAGAAGGGCAAATATGAAGTGAGCATCATGCTATGCCTCTACAGAGACAAAAAAACCTGTTTAGAAACTGTTCCCTCTGAAGAAATCTCAATTAAATGAGTACTGGAACTAGTAACAGGCAAGTGAATGGAACAGTCAAGAGCTCTTCTTCAGAGCATCACCTCAGCCACATTGTGACAAGATTTCATTTAAGACCAAACATGGCTACAAGTCCAAAATAAAAGCCTATAAGGAATTTTAAAGCAGCATATTAGATTTTAGTATGAAAACGAATGCTTGCCTGCTGTTGGAAGACCAGTCGATCAATAAGCTCTAACAGACTTTAGAGAAAAAGCAACCTAGAGGAGTATTCTTTGTATGACCAACTGAGTTCTCTTAAGGGTGCACTAAACCCTAATCCAGAGAAACAGAAGTTACAGATGGAAAAGGATTTTATTACCTTCATATTGTGGCTTCACGAGATCCAGCATCTGGCACAAGCAGTCTTCAAATGGCAGAGGTTCTATGGCCATGTTATCTAATTTTTGGCACTGTTCTTCATAAAAATACTCTAATTCATACATAGATAAAGCACCATCCCCATCAAGATCCATGCAGCGAAACCAGTATTCAATGCTGAAATTCAGTAATAGCAAAGAACTCCTTACACAAACTTGGTACAAAATTTCATTAGTTACAAATTTATGTTCCCTGTTTTAAAGGCTACGCTACTTACAGACGCAAAACTAGAAATAACACTATGTTCCATAATGCCACATAAAGTTATTAAACACCATCTACTGTGGTAAGAGATACTGGTATTTCCCATGACATACATTACTGCATGTGAAAACACACTTATTAATTGAGTAGGTGAAGGAGAAGAGGACTAAAATGTGGTTTTACATAGAAACTCAAGGGAGACAATGAAAAGATTCGATTGATGTATCAAAACTCAAGGTTTTTTTTTTTTTTCATATTGAAAAAGCCAGTGACATGTCATGCAATAGATTTCTTATCAATGTCCTACAGCTTATGCTAGCTGTATAGTTTCCCAAAGTCACTGGCGTCATGAAACAACTGCAGTTTCCTTTATCTATGATCTGTCTGTAAGAAGGCTACACACAGCATGGAACAATAACATTTAATTAGCTTCTTAGAAGTCATTAAAATAAAATGCTACAGCAGCAGCAAGAAGATACATTAATAACTAAGAATGAAGTAAGAAGAAGAATCAGGCAAGTTTTTCACTCACAGAATCACAGAATGGTTGAGGCTGGAAGGGACCACTGGGGGTCTTCCAGTCCAACCTCTTGGCTCAAGCAAGGTCACCCAAGGCACATGGTGTTTTTATAGTTTAGCTTCTTCCATTAGATTTCTAGCTGAGCATTAGTGGTCCCCATTTAAGGACTGGAAAACCATTCAATAAAGTCAGTCTTTATTTCTGTTAAAACATAAATTCAGTCTTACCTAGTTGGTGTCTTCTTGTCCTCTTCAGATATTAAAAACCAGACAAAGTCAGCATAGCTAATTTTCCCATCTTTTTGGGCTTTTCTACCTCTTGAAGGCCAAGGAGGAAAAAAGGATAGAAAATTTATTTTAAAACACCTAGTTTTTACTAATCAAAATCTAGGATTATTTTCCTTGGTGCTATTAACAGTTTATTTACTCCTAAATGATGCAGTGTTTGTAAGGTGACTTGTCACAGACTACTTTGATCATTCAGGATAAGAGCTTGTGTGCTGTGTTCTGTTTCTGCTACCAAGGGTAAAGAAGAAGGGAGCAGGTGGAAGAGGAAGGTAGCAAGTTAGCAGAACGACTTAGAGCTTTCTTTCCTGGGCAGGAATACCACTGCTTAGTTGTTAATAGAAGAGATTTAACAGAAGTTTTTAACAGAGGAGACATTTAGGAAGTGTTCATGGCAAGAATGTAATTGTCTCTTTCTACTCCCACACCACAGAACACAGCACCCAACTACATTCTGAAGACACATGGCTAACCTGTCTAGTAAAAAGTTAGGTTGGCAGTTGCTAAATATGATATATTTCATTCCTAAAAACCATTTTTTTTATTTCCTCAAGATGTCTAGAAAAATATGATGCATGTTTTGTCCTCCCCCCAAAAAAGAAGTAAGCTCTAGACATACACCTGCCAAGTGTCATTTCCCTCATTTGTGCTTTTATTTTTCAGTTGCTTTCTAGCTGTGAATGTTGTGTTAGCAAAATGTTTCAAAAATGACTAAAAATGTCATAAATACACAAGAGGAAGTCAATCCAAGTGGGAAAAAATGAAGAATGACTGTCAGAAATGGAGGCCATTTTTGAAAATTTAGTTGCTTATTTGATGCAATAAGCATTGATATGTCAAGTAGTAGCTCTGTTCCATTTGAAAATTTCACAGATTTGAAGGATGGAAAAGCAACAATGCCAACATCTCCTCCTTTCCTCATTCCCATCCCTGCTAAACTGTACAACATCCAATGGCAATGTTCATATGGATAACGAAAGGAGAGTAAAGAACTTGGACTGTGCCAAAGGTTTCAAGAGCACTCCAGTACTAAATCTTGAAAAATCACAGTTCCGTTTCAAGGGAAAGGTATCCCTTTTCTGGGAATGTCACACTATTTAACAAGCAAACATTAAATTGGATTTAGATCAGCATACAAAATAAATACCTTGTTACTGCTCCTGAGAAGATCCGCTCTATCATCCTATTTGAAATTGCTGTGAAAAAAGGTTTAAAATCGTGTCAGTTATATACAAGTCATTTTTGCTTTGTGTTGTCTAGTTGAAAAGTTTACTGGAATCCTCTTAGACACATCTGTGAGAAAGATCAGGTGTAGTGCTCATTAATTCCTTTAAGTCCTCTTGGAGAGGATCACTCAATACAAAGTCTCCGAAGCAAAGCCAGAACCAACCAGTTTTGATCCAGACTCGATACAGAAATAGTAGTGTAATAAAAGTGACAAAATTGGCTGATTAATACAACAGCATTTACCAGTTCTTTGACAAGTCAGTCATGTTTTCCAGTGCCATTACATTTATATGACCTTGGCAAAGAGCCACAATAGAATTGGCACATTCATACATAATGAGCATACCTAACTGATTCCGACATGTGTCTATTTCTGACATGGTTCTGATCCATGCTTCTATTTTGAAACCATTTCAGGGATTTCAGAGACATGTCTTAACTGAGCACTACCTCTGTAAAGGATATTCAGTTTATCCTGAAGAATTTGTGGATGGTACTCAAAGCAGCACATGATACTGTTCTCACAGAAGGAGAATTACTTATTATTCCAGCTTTGAAATATTTTTTTAGCATTGTAAAAATACTTATAATTGAAGCAGGTTGTTAACCATTCAAATAGTTAATCTGTTTTATGTACTTCTGGTAAGGCTATCACTGTATTATTCTAGTAAGGATGCTAGTCCCACTTAGTATTTATCCCCAGAACTGTAGGACAGCCAATTTTTCAGATGTAAGTGTTGCTGCTTCTTCCTATCTACTTTTGAAACACTGAAGTTGCTCAGCCTTACCAACAGTTACATACTTGAATATTTTCTTACTCCATATAAGTGTTTCATCTAGCCTAATTTTAGACCAGTGACAGTACAAAAGGAAGGAATTGATAAAACCAGATTATCTACTGTTGACATGCAAAATAAACCACTCGAAGTTTAAAACTAAAGTTGGGTTACCATATCCATTGTGTGCTCTTATTTAGTCTATTTCTCATTAAGCAGCAGCTGTCAAACTTTAACAAGTATTCCGTGGTTTAAAGGATGCAAAACTAAATCACAAGTAGCATTGCATCAGTTCAACTTCCCTTCTATAGTGTACTAACTCAGAAGAGCAAACACTCAAATGAAAGAAGTTTTCTTTCTTCAGTGTCCTAAAGTGTAGTCACACTTCAGTGGGCAAGGTTCAGAAACAGTCAGATTTGTGTTTATTCTTTTTAATGTGGGATAATAGTCCATAAAAATTTTGTGCTTGAGTAAGTATTCCAGCTGTGAAGGGTACACTTTTAAGATAATAATGGACACAAAGCTTAAAAAAACCCAAAAAACCAACCAAACAAACAAAAAAATCCCCAAACCCAACAGTTCCATACAAGGTACAAGTGTGCAAGACTATGAAATCACAGTCACTGGATAGGGAGAATGAAGGAAATGTGAAGCTGCAAAACAGTATTAAACCAAGATGTACTGAGTTCGCAAAACTTTAAAATAAGCAGAATAACTGAATGTATTTGCCTTTGTCTACCCTTTTCATTCTTTGTCATAAGAGCCACAATTCTTGAACAACATTGGTAAAATGGATTGTTTCCAAGGTAACCCCAAACTGCCAAATACAGCTATTAGTAATATACCAAGACAATTATTTTTTTCTCTACTTCTTCGCCAAATCAGAATTCAAATTCAGAATTTCCTCAGATTTGGTACTGTAAGACACAGCACAGTGTCATAGATTACTTGTCCTGCTTTATTTCACTGAATCAGCAGGATCAGCTATACTGGACTTATGAACATCAGCTTTGGCAGTTAATCACTTCCTCAGCTGAAAGTTTATAGGTTATTTAATACATGTAAACAAAGGTGCTTCATTTGTCATACCATGATCATTATGTCGAGCTAAATCCTTCCGGTCAATATAGAGGTCATGGTCTGTATCCAGCTCCCAAAATTTGCAATAGATAACATAAAAATGTTCATATGAGAAGTAATCTGTCAGCTGGTTAATATCAGCTTCCTCTTCCAATAATGCCACATTCTATTATCAGAAGGATAAATAGAACACATTAAAAAAAATTTGTAAGGCATTTGTTGAATGATCCAAGTTCTCATAACCAAGTTAATATCTAATGCTATTTCAATGGAGCAGTTTTTATCTTAAGAGACAGGGCACACCATGCAGCATGGCAGCAAAGACTGAACACAAGGTAAAAAACTAACATGGCCACAACAGAACAAGAAGGTCAGCCACACTAAACACACACACATATATACAGCTCTAGATAAAAGATGACATTTAGACATATTACAGTGTATGAGAACTAACACAATTAAGCCTTCACTAGTTTTTGGAAAAGAAATAAATGCTACTTATGTTACTCCCTTACGCATTTAGTTAATGCAGTTTTTAAACTTGTAGAAACATCTGTCTTGCAAAACTTTAGATATTATGTACCTGCAAAAAGTTGCTTTTCCTGAGCTCGTTACAAGTTATTTTCCCAGACCAGGACCTATTTACTGTATAAAATATTCTCTGTATAACCTGTAAGAAACAGAAAATGGAAAGATGGTAACTAAACACCCTCCCAAAGATCAGTCTTAGCTCAGCTGTATTACAGGAACCTCCTACCCCCTACTTCTAGTCTTCTCATTATCTAGCAGGTTGATGCTTCTCTTATACATCATATTACCAAACCATTTCTAAATATTGTATCTATATTCATCTTGATTAAGTCTTATTTCAATGCTGCAGTACCCATATCTCACACAGTCAAATTGCAGAATAATTGCACGCTATTCAGAATATGTTTACTGGCAATTTCACTACCTCTCAGTCTTTGAGATCTACAGGCTATCATCTAATAAACATATTAATATATCTCATTACTTCAGATTTAAGTACCTATATTACTATAGGAGTAT
>JANHGB010042012.1:0-16502 GCA_026283785.1 Coracopsis vasa
TCCTCTATCCTTTCCCTATTCCAGTTATGATTGTTACATTAGATACTATTGTTTAATCAGTGATTGAAATGTAAATATGGTTCGCCACGGTACCTCTATCATGGCGAGGGCCGCCTGCTCCCGGACCGCTAGCAACAAGGGCCGGGCCCCACGCCGCCGCCTGCAGACAGCCACCGAGATACAGGAGAGCAAAAAGGTCGGTCACGGGGACCGGCAACCTCAACAGGTCCAGTTAGCGACGGCGCACAGCTTCCAACAGTACTGGCTGCGGCTGGAAGCGCGGTGGGCCGGCGCAAAGAGTAACGGCCCACCCGCCGCCGGGGCGGGAAGGAGAAAGGCCGGCGGCCGCGGATCGGCGCTGGCCGCACGCCGCCATTTTGCGGCACGGGGAGCCGAGGGGGAGGAGAATCCCGGCAGGTAGGAGCGGCGAGGTACGGGGTTGGCTCGTTTGCTCGTTCGGCTGCGCCGTCTGCTCGTTCAGCTGCCCCTTCTGCTCGTTCGGCTGCCCGCCCGCAGCGGCCCGATCCTTTCCCAGGCGCCGGGAAGCTCAGTTCCTTCTCGCCCTGACACTGCCTGGTGGAAGACCAGGCCCGCGCGGGCGGAGGAAGCGTCTCCCGGGCTCCTTGGAGACCGCCAGGCCGTTAGAGGAGGAGGAAGGAGACGAAGCAGACCGCGTCCCCGGCGGAGTGTACTTCCGCCTGTTGCCGAGGCCCCGGGCCGGCTAGGAGTGGGTTGAGCTGGGGCTGTGTTGCCGGAGGGTCGGGCAGCTGCGTGTCTCCGCGGGGTATGGAGGATCAAGGCGATCGCAGTAAGGTGCTTGAGGAGGGTTTAGAAACGTGGCTGTCAGAGCTTAGATAAAACCAAACAAAACCCTCTAATCTTAGCTGGCAGTAAATGTGGAGAAACTTGCCGTCTGTGGAATTCATGCACTTGCCTTCTTGCACCATCCCTTCTTGTCTATTACCAGGCATGGATTAGGTGGATGCAGAGCGGTAATCCTAGCCTAATTTTCAGAACAAGCCCTTATGGATGAAGAAATAAATCTCATTTTGGACTGCTGACTTGATTTAACGGAACATGCCTGGCGTTCGGCAGTCAGTAGAAACCTGTTTCCTTGAATGGGAGCCAGCGAGGGAACGTGGAAGGGCTGGCTGCGGCAGGCAATGTACGGCTCTCCCTTCGCACCCGGCGTACCCACTGCCCTTGAGAAGACATAGAGCTGGCCTGGAGTTTGAGTTCAGCTTTGATTACCACAGTGCCATGATTTGTTAAAAAAAGGAAAAAAAAAAAAAGGAAATTGTATGTTCTGGGATGCTTCCTAACCCTTGCGGCATTGATCTGAAATTACCTGCTAGTATTCATGCAGCAGGGTTGCATCCTGCCTTGGGTAATGCCATCGCTGTGGGTAGCCTGTAAGCATACTCCAGGTGGAAATGACCTTTGTGGAACAAAGAATCAATCAAAAAATGTTCAAAATTCACCATTTCTGGTATGTAATGCTTATAATAATTCATGAAGACCAGTAGCATGAAATGCTAAAAGGCATCTAAGGGAAAGGATATTCTTTTTGAGTTTTGCAACTCAAGAAGGAAACATGGGGAATAGTGCAAACCTTGAACCCACTGCTAGCATAGAGCATACTCTCAGTTATACATGTTAAAAGGTCATATGTGGCACTACTGCTAAATTAACACTTATAATTGCATGGTCATGTTCTGGTAGTTTTGCATGCATTGAAGGTTGTATATAGATTTGGTCATGATGCTGCCACCTTCAGGAATTAAGTTTTATGTAAATTTAAGGTAACTGTACTTGTAAAATGAAATTACTCTAGCGGTAATCTAAGTTTATCTAATTTGCTAAGCATGTAAACCACCTTAGAGTCACACTGGATTCCTGTTCATCTGATAGATCATCTCTGAATTTAGCCTTCATAGTCTAAGGCTAAAAAATTCTAAGTCAATCTAAGGTTGGTTTAATTAGTGTGCCAAGGGACAGGGTAAGGGTGTGCCATGTTAAGCAGATAGTAAAACCTATGTGAATGTGTAAATTAAAGTAAATCAACTCCACTTTTAAATTACTCGCTCTCTGTGTATATATTCCACCAGATGGATCAAAAAGGTTAGATGTTCAAATATGCCTTGGAGGCACAGACTGTAGCAAAAAAAAGGTGTGGAACTGAAATGAGCAAAAGAGAGTTTTTACATCCCTTTGAACTAGTAGAGATTTTCAAATGAGTCCTGTATTGCACTGGAATGAAACGGGGATGTTCTAAAGTTTTAAATGCCACTCACATCAGAATAGTAACTACGGTAGCCGCATAGTTTGTGGACTTTGATAGGATGTAAAATGTACTGATTTCAGTCTTTGCTTTGAGTAATTAAGAATAAAGGTTTGTCCCAAGGTCTTTCCTATTGCAAGAAAGTAACTTAATGACTATTTTAAACTATGCCTTGCTCAGGCTCTTCTATTGGATCTGTTTAACATATGAATAAATTTTACAGAAACCCTGTTCACAGTAACACAAGGGCCAATATTCATTTATCTAACTTTTTGGTGTCTGTGGTGCAGGTGTCTACATCTGAGCTAGTCACACAGATAATCTAGAGTCACCTAGTTACCATTTGTACTCAGTGGAAATAGAGTAAATACGATTGATGCCACATAGGGCAAACTTAATCTGCCCAAAAGTAGGAATCTAGTTTAGGATGAGACATATCTGTCAGCTATTGGCCAAATCTCTGCTGGCTATAAAAAAGCCTCAGCTTAGACGTTTGAGTTGGTGTAGTAAACATTCATTTAGTCAAATGAGTGTCACACAGTTCCCCACATTAACTAAATTTCAGTGATTGGATCTCATACTTACCTTGAGTGTTTGGGAACAAGAGTTAAATGTTTCCTTTACTAATTTTCTCGCATCTTCCTAACTTATCAGACCTGGTCGACATTGTAAAAGAAATTAAATACTTTTTGCTCAGCAAGGCTGATTCTATGATTGATCTGATTTTTATACAATATATCTTCAAATTGGATTTGTAAGCAAGTATTGTCCCAATTCTTTTTCTGTCCTTTAAGCCATGTTTCAGTTAAAATGAAAAATGGCATAAATAATTTTATTACTTAATTTTCCTACAAATTTTGCTCAGAAATAGAAACTTTCCTGCCTAAGCCTGAATATATGCCATAAGAAAAGGTTTTCGGTTTACAAAAGGTATTTTTTCTCCTGTCAGAAGTAGAATTCATAGTTCCTTACTTTCACTTTTTAAAAATTTCATGTAATGCATTATTATGGCATTTGTGTATCATAACTTTAAAGCTATCAAAAGGGAAAAAATGTAAATATAATGAAAATTATTATTATTCTTTGTCAGCCAGTCCCTATCTTATGCTGTCCATTTTCCAGATAATATAGTAAACAGAAAGTTAATTACCTTATAGGAAGAAAAAAAACCCCAACAACTCCGTAATATCCTTGTGTACCCTACAGATTTTATCTGCTTCTAACATCTGATGATCTCAGTTTTATAATTATATATAGGTATCTAAAATAAGACTTTGCTTTGAACTGCTTGAAATGCAGCATAAAAGAAGTGCACACTCCAAATGGAGTATTAACTTGGCCTGCTATAATATTGGAAGGTAGCATGCAGATATATTAATTGGGACAGGGGGTTTGTGTCTTGCCCAAGGCTATACCACAAACCCAAGAAAGCCCAATTTAACTTCTTGCTCAAGTCAAAAGGATTCTTTCTGGTGACTTCAATAGGAATTGGCCTGGATCCATAAAAGAATGAGAGGATGCTATCAGGCATTAACCACTTTGTTTTGATAGGAACTCGACACAGATGTGTTTTTGGAGAGTTACTTTCTACAGCAAGGGAAGAGCTTTGATGGTGTAAATATATGGATGCAGCCTCACCTTCAAATACTTCCCCTTCTGAGTTTGAAACAAATGGGTTGCAGTATAAGATTTCAAATACTGCCCTTTCCGTTATCATTTGACTGCCACTTCTGTTGTGGAAGTATTACACCTTACATGTAACAGCATAAGGTTTTTTTCTTTTTGATGTGTGAATTTAAGAAAAAGACTATGAATGAAAGTGGAAATAGCAAAGGAATCCCGTCAGCAATTTTCATTTTAGTATCTTCTAATAGGAATAAATATTTTGTAGTTACAGGATGATGTTTTTATCTTCTTCAAAACCAAGAGATAATTTTGGTTGTTTGCACTTCTCTAAGTCTCTACATTTTATACAAGAATTAATGGAAAGAGAAATAAATACAAATAAAGACAAATGACAAGGCAATCCAGAAAATCTTGAAAAGGGAAAGTAATGTGTTTTTTTACAAAAACTTTCTTTCTTTCTATGTTTCTGTTTTTTAAAAAGCTTGGATGTGAGTTAGCTTATCGAATATGGCCCTAATAATACTAATTTTACTTTCAGAAAGGATAATTTCTACATTCAATAGAAAATAAGAGATCCCTGCAAGGTACTTTCCAGCATAGCAGATTACCTCAACAACAGGATTTTGTTGTCCCAATATCACCACTGTATGCAATAACTAATGTATCAAAAGTTTAGCGAAATGCCATCTCCTGTCCACCATATTCAGTATTGCATTTCTTTTAGTTTTTTAACTTTTCCTTTTGCAACAAAAGAAGTAATCATTTTCTCTATAAACAATAACACTATCAAAATAAAGACTTTTGTCAAGGGAGATTTCATTTTGTGCAGCAATACAAAATTAAGGTACAGATAGTTGCAGTCATAATCACAATGTGTGCTTTATTAAAAATGTGGATTAATTTTCATTCTTGCATCTACGAAACACAAACAAACAAAACCAAAGAGACAAACCCACCAGCTGTATTTCTCACATTTTTGTTTTCTGGCCACAATACATCTCTCAAGAAGCAAACAAAATGCATTCAGACTTTATATAAACCAGCAAGTATGTCTGCTTAGTTAAAAACAATCCAAAATTTACAAAACAACGTCACAAGTAAGTGAAATAGTACTTTAAGTTTGTGGACCTCAGAAAGCGTGTGGATAAGTTCCAGTTTAACAAGTATCTAATATCAGAGGAATGTGAAGCCTGGTTTTGAGTCTTTAAAAAATGAATGATAAATTCACAAAATAACAAGTGAACCTGTTTTTCAGTAAGGAGAAAATAACTCATCATGAACAGTCAATCTAAATATAGGCAGAAATGAGACAGTTAACACTGAAATCAACCAGTCCAAATATAGGGAAACTTTAAGTCTTTTTTTATATGCATTTCAGTTCAGTTTTCAGATATGGAAAGGTATAGACTGAGTGTAAGTCTACCAAATAATAAAATGCTGCTTTTTTTTTCTAGAGAGATGAATTTACTGTTATGACTTTAGGGGTTGAAGCCCAAGGCCCAGGAGGTCCTGTATTTATTCTCTTCCCTGACATTGACTACTTCTGCAAATTGAAGAAGTGTGGCAAGACACACCACTTCCCAGCATCTGTTTTTCACACTGAAAACTAAACAGACCACAAAATAGTATTTAAAAATCCATTGCAAGTACTCAAGCAGTTAGTGTTTCCACAATACTTTAAGCTTTCCCCAAAACAGGGTTGCAAGTCGTGGTATCCTGTAAGTAATACAGAACTTTACTATGTGGCAGTCATGAAATCCTTGAGGGCATTCACAGGGCATAGAGAAATCCTTGAGGGCACAGAGCCTGTTCAAGGCTCTTTCTTTGGAAATATATGCTTAATTTCGGGGGTAGAGGTGGCTGAACAAAGCATGTGGGAATGTAAAGAGACTAGCAGTATGAGGCTGTTTCTGTGTCAAGGGAGGCCAGTGGTACTTTGGGAGAGCAATACCTCACTGGCAGATAGTGAGGAATGGGAAAGATAGTCCAGAAGGGTGGAGGTAAGAAAAGAAAGATAGCCAGGCATATTTTGTATACATACTTTGTGTTGTGGGGCTCAGAGATGTTAATAAACGGCATGGAAAAGAGTCTTCCTCTGTTTTATCTCAGACCACCCGACTTATAGAAATCCTCCCATAGATCATTCCACAGTTTCACTTATCTTGAAATTGCCTTCCTCCTCTTCTACTTCTTCCTGCAGAAGCTTTGAACATGTTACGATGCCTTCTGTGTGACTCCTCTTCTTTAGAATAAGCAACACAAGTTCTTTCAAATTGTTATCATAGGCCAAGTTTCTCAGGCCTTTGATCAACCTT
The DNA here is from genome assembly GCA_026283785.1 of Coracopsis vasa. NCBI lineage: Eukaryota > Metazoa > Chordata > Aves > Psittaciformes > Psittacidae > Coracopsis > Coracopsis vasa. The sequence goes on from JANHGB010042012.1 coordinate 6,223, forward strand.
GTCATTCTTTTGTAAGCATCTTACAAATGGAATGAAATAAGCCTTATCAGAGATTAGGAGGTCAGAAAGATGGATTATATGTCTCAAAAATAGTGCTTCTGTTTATATATCAGGGTTATCAGAATAATGATAATAAATTTGCTGTTCCTATAGGTTGTTTTTCTGCAGTAGTTAGATGCAATTAAGCTTGTAAACCTCAAAAACTTAGGGCCTATTTTGAATACTTGTTCCTTACTTCACAATTCTCCATCTCCATGTTTGTGAAGCTAAGTATTTTTATGCAGAAGCAGTATATTTTTGATATAACTCACACAGATGGAATTCTTTCTTTAAAAACTACATGTATTGCTGAATAATGTTGAAGTCAAACTTACTGTTGTTACTCTGACTAGAATTCATTCCCATAGATACAAGTTTTCTAGTAGTAAAATTGAAAGTGTATTTTGTGTTTGTAGGTGTTGATGTGGGTTGAATGGAGTACTTGAGTGTGTGGAAATCGTGTTAATAAATCACTACTAGCACTTGTATGTCAACATGCATGTTACAGCTTGGTTTTCATAGCATTCCACTAACACAGATCAGAGCATTCCTCACTCTTTTTAGTACCTATTAGCCTTGTTTAGGAGCACAACACATCTGCATATCTCTGGGGGCGGGGAGTGGTGGGGGGTGGGTAAGAAGGAAAAGAAAGCCTAAACTGGTATGAAAACTTTTTAAGCCTTTATAGTTTTCAGAAGGTGGAATACATTTGCTGTTTAACATTGATTTATAGAACATTGTTTACATCTCTCATTTTGCAAAAAGAGAGGTAAGTAGGTGTTGGCAAAACTGGCTGGGGGTAGATTTAGTTTGCTGAATCATTCCTTCTGGATTTTGTTTAGCATCATAGAGGACAACTGTGTGTTTCAGATCTGAGTTGGATTTTATATGATCTTTGAGGGACTAATTATCATGAAAGTGATAAACACACCAGGAAAACATAAACAGTGTAAAGGACAAGTTGTCTTCTTCAGGTTTGATGTGGTTTGATATGGTGTAAATATGGTAAATTGTGAAGAACTTTATCAGCAAGCTCTGGAGAACTTCAGAGATTGCGCAAAACATTATGGCACACAGACTTTAAATAGAGAACAAGATAATGCCTGCTGCTTAGCTTTGACTGAATAACATAGTCCAAGAAAACATCAGAAAAGTTACTCTTGAAAAAAAAGTTACGTCTTGAAAAGTTACTCTCTACTTAATTGTCATGCAATCTAATGTGTTTCATCATGCATGTTAACATTTGTGAAGAAGAGTGAGTAGGCTTCTTTCTCACTTCATTTCTATCAATGCCATCAAAAGCTGTTTAAAATAAATCAGCAATTTTACAGATATAAAAAGGTGCAATTGATTAGGAAACAAAGTCCATTGTGCTTACAGTTGTTCACAGAAGGTGCCACTAAGTAGTTATTGTCTGCTCCATTACTCTCTACTACACCTTTCCTTGTACAGTCACTTATAAACTGAGAAGTGGCAATTATATATTTTGTATTACAAATGTTTATAACTATAATTATTTTCTGCACTCTTTCCGCAGGGAAAAATGACTATCTAAGCTAGAGTGTTTGATTCTGAAGGTCAGTTTGACTGAGAATTGTAGCATTTGAGTGTCAATCAAAATATTTTGGAGGACTGCAAAGGGAGTTAAATTGTTCTGTAGACATCTTCCTTTTTGTTCTTCAAAGCATTTCCTGTATGAAAGACTATGATGGCCAATTACATACATGATCATGCTTATAAAGTTGACGTGAATGACGGTGCTCCTGGTTGGCTCAAAATTGTTGATCATGCATTATGCGGACTAATGATACTAAAAGTTAAGGACAAAAATAGCTAATATATCTCATATGCATTACTGAAACCACAGATGTAATTAACTCTTTCCTAAGAGTAATTTCTTGGATAGAAATAAATTATCTTTGTTGACCATAATTAAATATTAAATTTATGATACAACACTTTAACAGTTTATTATCTCCTAAGATAATGTTCAAAGCTGCACTAGGAGAAATTTAGACTGGACATTAGAAAACATTTATTTACCAAGAGGGTGTTCAAACACTAGAACAGGCTTTCTAGATAGGTGGTCGATGACCCAAGACTGTCAGTATTTAAGAGATAATTCGATTCTTCTTCAACCATGTTTGCACCATCAGGCACTTTGTCTTCAGTTTATAGAGAATGTGCTACCATACTTGGAGAAAAATCTTTTGTTTATTAATATGATTGGAACTAAAAGAGCACCTCAAGACTCAGAACTGTCCCAGGAGGCTCAGCTGGGAAACAATTGTACTTGAAGTCTGGCAAGTTATCAAACAACAGGTAAGATCCGAAATACCATTGGGTGACAACCAGACAAACACTAAAATCAATTTTTGACAAATACATTTATTTTTTCAAATACATAAAAGAAACTGACGGATTTTTGGCAGTAAATACAGGCTCAATTAATTATTTTCAAGTTTTTGTATAAAAACATTGACACTAGTCCCTCATACAACGAAACGTTTTGAAATGGTACAGAGAGAAGGAATATCTACTCTAAACAATCAAATATTAGTATTAACTATACCATAAAGCAGTGTATGAAGCAGTGAAAAGGCTACACAAAGGACTGCAACTGTGAGCTTGTTCTCACATTCATTACCTCTGTAGGAACGGAATGAGAAAAAATTATTTTGGTGAGTGTTTTTGTATTAGTAAATTTAAGTCACATTCCATTTGCTTTGGAGAAAGAAAAACACAGAGAACTTGATTGGCTTCCACATCAGATATATTGAGAAAAAACCACCCTTGTGAACTACATGTATAATCCAAAATGCTGTCAAAACATTACAGTATTATTATTTTTCATCTGTAGAAACACTGAATTTTCATTTGCTGGCTGAAGGGATATGATCATTTTGTATATCTGTATTACCCATTCTTTCAAAAATAACTACATGCTTTGCTTGTTATTTCTGTGAACTTTAATGTTTACTGAAGCGGGTATCATACTGACAAGAAAAACACCCTGCCACCTCTGTGTGTTTTGCTGAATACTCTTCAGTCTTCCTAGCTCTCACTTCAGTGTATCTAGCCCTTTGCACATTTTATGTAGAGCTGTAGTCCTATGACTAAGGAGCACCTTAGGTGACAGAGCAGCTGATGCGCCCCAAGCCCTGCTCTGGTACCTCAGGTGGAGTAGGACAAGCCCAGCATTGCCAGCAGCTGGCCATGGATGCCTGAGCTTCCCTAGTGGAAACATGGAGATTTAGTCTACCCTGAGGAATTGGATGGGAGGGGTGTCCTAAATAGCCCAATAAAATGGTATTAGCAACTAACACCTTTTGCTTGCCTGACCACATAGAAATACTTCCAGAAGAAATCATAGGATCATAGAATAGTTAGGGTTGGAAAGGACCTTAAGATCTTCTAGTGATTCCTATTAATAAAAAAACCTGCTTAGAAATCCTTCTGGAATAAATCATTTGTGCTCATTAATCAAAGCACCTTTTTTCATTTTTTTTAAATCAGCATGTGATTACCAATGCAGGAAACCTTTTACTTACAATAGTATTTGTGATTTTTAATATTTTACACATGTATGTTGTGTATGTTTTATATGCGCATACAAAATGCATATATAAAGGAAAAATATTTCAATTAACTTAGATGATCAGCACTCTGTATTTACTTTCTGAAGTTCCTTGCCACATAAGGAAATAAAACGTCTCGTGATCCTAAAATACTTCACCTGGCAAGCTTGAATTGTTTTTAACACTACAGAGATAAAACGTGAGCCTCCTGTGAGTGCTAAGAAGCCTGCAACTGCAACCATCAGCACAGCCCGGAAATCAGCTCTGCCTGCTTCTTTAAAGAGGTGATGACAGCATTAAGTGAAGAGAATATGTAAAGAAGAGCCATGGAGCATGGTCTAGCTAACCACGGCAAGTTATATACAGTCTCGCCTTTCTAAAGTGAATCTTATTGCAGACTCTTACAGACAAGCCAGCTAGGACAAAGTAACAGCTTAACTCATTTAAGTAGCTCTATTTTATTTAGAGTAAAAGGTAAACTTTACATTGAAGCCTGGAAACTTGATCTTCTATTCCTTCTTAATCTTCTTTTCTTCTTTTCTACTTTGACCTTGGGGTTTTTTCTTTTTTCAGTTCTAGAATTACAAGCATCTCATACTAAAATAAATGCCAAGATATTTTAAAACGATAGCACTGGGGATGTCCGCCCCACCTTTCTGCTTGTGGTTGCCTCCTCAGACCTGGGTCACAGAAGTGGACATGAACCAGTTCCTCCAGCACGGCAGTTCACGGATGCTGGTGTGTTAATGTCAACCAAAGTGGATGTTGGTTGATGCATCAGACCGTGAATTGCAGCAGCTGAACTCAATGTTGCTGACTCCGTGAGAAATCTGAGGGGGGGGAAGAAATTCTTGCAACTTCTGTTATCTTTTTCCTCATAGATTACAGAGGTTTCTCATCTTTTCCCACTAGGATTTTTTGCTGATGGGCACCCCCATTCCCAAACCCATAACTAAGTGGGAATAATGTTTTGTCCACGGTTTGCACTAAACCATGTGTCATATTAAAGTAGAATTGTTAATATGGCCTGGGATTTAGCAGAACAGGGCAAATGAGAAAGAAAGACCAAAAAAAAACCCAATTCATTAGGCATGCAAGAGAAAAGTTCATGCTGGAGTCATGGCTTTTAAAAACCGTGCTTGAGAAATAGGAAAGCACACTGCACCCACAGCAGGAACAGAGGACTATAAGAAGAGCTGTGCAATGAGGCTGGAAATAAGGCTAATGAGGAGACTGGGTAGCACGCTACCTCTGAGTTATACACTGGAAAAATCAATTGGTCCTCCCATTCTGCTGCACAGCCCTTTTAGAAAAAGTTTTACAGGTCTTGAATATATGAACCCTGAACTAAAATGCTAACTGACATGGATTTTGTAACAGATTACCAAAAGCATTTTGCGTGAGTCTTAAAAAGAAACCGCATAGTGAACACATTACTTGCTCTCTCAGCATGAGAGACAGCTTGTAGCCAAGCAAAACCACATTCCCCTACTTTTGAAGTCTCTTAAAAAGTTTATTGCCCATTAAATATTTGTTTTCTCAGCCTGAAGTTGAAACCACAGCACTGTAAACATTGTTTGCAAATGCTATTTGAGGTTTTGACTGAAATCTCATTCAGGTTCGATGGATTTTCTCAGAGAATTAGCCACGAGTCTGAGCACAAAACCAAGTCCGCATGATGACAGAGTGCAAGTATTGTGTTGCTGGAGCTGCAAAGCTGTGCAAGATTCTCCCTTGTGGAGTGAGGTGGGGATTGCCCCCTACCTGGGATGTCCCCATGGCTCCACTTCTTCTGGGCAAGTCCCACGTCTGGGAATCTGCATGGTGGAACCATCATTGTTGAACAAAGGGTGAAGGAAAGAGGATTTGCAGCTTTTTTTTGCAATTGGAAAACATGGAAAGTCTTTTACTCAGAGCCTCCTGGCATCTGTAGAATTAGAATAACGGCAATTTTGTCCTTAGAAAATTTTAGATACAAATGGACAGAACGATTTTGAATTCATTTTAAATGATCTATTAAACAAAGGTGAAATTTGATTTGTTAAAGCACCATTTTTTTTCTCAATCCCTTTTTAGACATTTAGTCCAAGCCTAGTACGGATCTCCCTGTTGTTGACATTAGAGAATAAACCATGTTATGTTTCTGATACAGCTCCATAAAAGCTTACATGAAGAGAAATATGTGCGTATTCATGAGTTATATCTGGAAATAGAAGTATATGTTACTTTATTTTTGTCTGTAAGGAAAAAGATCAGTGTATTTTTGTGAGATGCTTTACAATACGGTCATTACAAAATGTTCAGAAAGTGTTGCTAAAAGGCTCTTTCTACCTGTCTACAAAGCACTTATTTCACTAAAACTTCTGCATTGTATAGAAGGGAAAGGATATTTATTATTCTAAATTAATCTAGCTCATAAACATTTTATTTTTTAAAGTAGTTTAAGTTAAAAAAAAATCAGAATGTTAAAAAATGTTGCTGTTTGAATATGCCAATATTTAAACCAAAATGAAATTAAAGTGTCCTCATCTTGAATTTCTCTTTGGGTGTGCAAATTAGCCTGACTTCTTCAACACTCTAAAAGATACAAAAGAATTACAGTTTACAGATACTTGCCTGATGATTTATCCACTAATTCTTAGTGGTATCAACCACATCAGTTCAGTGAATCTTAATATTCATGTGAGGAGTGTGACTGAAGCAAGTTCAGCAGCCCAGCCATACAGATGAATGTTGATGTTGCTGAAGAACTACAGAAAGCAAAAAGTTAGCATTTACAACAATGTGCTGAGACTAGTTTATTAACTGAATACACAATAGTCTGGTGAACTTCTCAGTTCAGTGGGTAAGGAGACCATGTTTCTACTAATTTTGTATGAGAATAATTTTTCTAATCGTCTTAGAGCTTTAATACATAGTTGGCATGAAATTATTTATTTTTTTCTTAATCAGAAGCAGTTATTGCTGCACAGGGTAAAAGAAGCAGTCTTTTATTCTTGACAATTTTCATAACTATATGGGCATTTCCCATGTGAATTTGCAGAACTTAATGATGATAGAAGAGATTTACAACATTAAGCATGAGAGTAGAAACTGTTTTAATTTTTCTAAATTACACAGTCATTCACTTGGAATACTACATTGGTATAAACAAGAAAAGAATGTAGCTAACTATCTTCAAAATGGCAAACAAATAACCAATTAATTCTGTATTATTATAATTCTTATTGCATGAATAAGAGACAGAGAAGTTCAGGGATTTGCCCAAGGCCCCAGGTAGAGCTGGAAGGGCATCAAGGATTAAAATGGAGGACAAACTGGTAATCATTCAGTTCACATTTCTTGTAGACTTGTCCGGTAAAGACCATATGCAGGAAGATCAGATAGATGTGACTGTTTGACACTTTCATTATTTAATAATATTGTCTAAAAAAATGGCTGTTATGTGTAAAAAATAAACAAACATACACATTGTAAACGATTAATTTCATTTTACAGTGTTTGACAAGTGTAACTACTAAATAGGTCAGGTAAAGATCCTGCTCTGTCAGCACACTGATTGTTGTAGATACTGTTCTGATGCCATCAAGAAACAATGTGTCATTGAGTTTCACCTTTTATGCAAAAGAAAGAAAAAATAACAAAACCTTAAAGTGATTAAACCACACCAGAATGAACAATGCAGAAACATAATCGAATCGTGAGCCTTAACATCCATTTTTACCATATAGATGCGTGTGTATATGTATATATGAGAGATGTATATGCACACACATATATATTTGTTGCAGTATGTATGCAAGAGTGAAGATTTTATCACCCTCAACATCAAGATAGTGCAAAAACTCTGTAACTTAGTTCTAGCTGCGTAAAGACAGATCAAAGATTCAACCCAGGTGTGGCTCTGGAGTTTCATTGCTCAAGGCTAATTATTCACAAAAAGTCCCCACCCTAGAGAGTTGTCTAGCAGGTTTATCTTTTGGCTGGTAGACATTTTAGAGAAGACACTACCTAAGCTCAGCTATTTTGTATGACACACTACAGCATCCAAAACAATTTTGCAGATTTTATGAGATATTTGACCAAATGTAGATTACACGTGAATGTAATTTTCTGTCCCAGAAGCAGACAGGAGTTTCCAAGACCCTGAGCTTTTATTCTGAGCTCTAATTAAAACCCATTTCAGCGAACAGGCAAAAGCACACTGCTCTAAAGACTGACAAAATTCTTAATTCCATAGAGAGCAAACCTACTAAAAACATTTATTCTGAACATGACCAAAATATGTGAAACATTATGCTACATACAACAAAATAAGTAAATTAAGAATGTGCCATCATCATAGACTAAAAAAATACTTTTAAATACCTTTTTTAAAGACAGCCTCTACCTTTGTTTGCTTATGAGTCATCAACTGTGATCAAGACTGCTCCAGTGTCTCAAAAAAAAAAGGCAAAACATTTATTGCAATCATATATCCTTGTCATAGCTAGAAGGATGATTAGCAAACAAAAACCATTGCATTTTTACAGAGACAATATCTCTGTCCTGGGCACCAAGTTAAAGCTAAAGAAGCAGAGAGAGCCCTTTTTCTTGTTGCAGTGCTCTGAATCTGTTCAATGTTTTCTTCTGGATTTCTTTTTAATGGCACTGCTGGACTATTCAGGAGCTTCACCCAATTATTTGAGCAAGAACTCTATAGAAAATATTGACCTTATTTCTCAGTAATAGCAGTGCATTTATTAAAATGTTTACCAATATTTTTTTAAAACAAGCTATTTTTTCCTAGCAGTCAAGACTCTGGGGCACTGGTTCAGGCTGCCTCTGCTCTCATTTGAAATACATGGGTGTTTTTTCTCCTCTCTGCCCTGGTATTTCTACATCTACCTGTTAGAAATATCTTGATAGTACTGAAAAGTATCAGAATCTGTCACATGCAGAGTTTTAAGGATATAAATAATCTAAGCAGTCAATTTGCAGGAATATTTGAATTTAGTAATAAAAGCTGAGATTCTTACACAGGAAAAAATCACCTGGAAGACAATACAATTTCGCTTTAACTCAGGAATGAGGCCCTGTCATGCTAGAAATTGCTGTGACTTTGCAATTTCAAATGCATTTCCATGGCAATCCTGAGAATTAGAATGATTATAAATGTTACATATGATTGAATAGTGCATAGCATGGTGCAATGAGCTAGGATTAATTAAATTTCAAAGTAAAAAAATATACTTCACTAAAACTTTAAATTGCCCACACAATAATATACATTAATCATCTTATTTCATATCAAAATTGTTCATTTTGGCTACATGTTTTACTGCCTGAATGTTAATCTCTTATTTGCCTAGTCCTTCTTCTGACTCAGAACAGGTAAGTGCATGAATATAGCTAACTTTTCATTAATACTGAATTAAACCAAAAAACCCAAAGAAGATACACCTACATTAATAATAGATGCATCCAACTCAGGAAATCAAAGCACATGGTGCTAAGAATTAATTAATAAAATTAGACTTCTAGTAAAGGTATGTGTATAATATTAAAGCTAGCAGTCATTATTTCTCCTGGGTTTAACAAACGATTATCTCTCCTTATCGTAACTATATTCCAGTACTGTGTAAACTTCTTTCCTTGTAAATGGGAGGAAATATTTTTTTATTTTGCTTCATCTATACAGTGGCTGTTGCCATTTTCGTTCCAATGAAATGAAAGGGTGGGAAAAGAGAAATTATACAAAAAAACCCAAAAAGCCAAAACCCAACCCAAACAAAAGATAAAACAACCTTCCACTGGTTTCAGTAAAAGACACTGGATTATGCTTAACCTTATCAGGAACAGATTACCAAAATTAATGAGGGCCTGAAACTCACACATCTTCTGAAGTGCTGAGAAGAGACCTGGTCTACCTCACCTAGCACACAACAGCGTAAAGGAAAAAGGAAACTTTTGTTGCTAATGGTCGCACATCTTTTTTCTGTTTTCCCATTTAGAGTCAATGAAATAGATTAACTAATCCAATGTCAGAAAGAAGAATAACAAATCAGAATAATCCTCTATATGGTGCCAATACACCTGCAGGGGGTGGTGATGCTAAACAAGCTTTTTAGTTAGTGTATTCAAAATAGTGCCAGAGGCACTGTTATAATGACTAATTGGAAAATTGTTTAGATGACTGTATCTATCAGCTCATGATCTCTGTTTAACAAGACTTGCTACTGGCAACTTCAAAACCAACCTTAAAAATTGCCCTGAATTCTAGTAAATTTGGAAAATACTTGTGCTCTGTGAAAAAGAGCAGGTCTGACAAATGCCAGAAAAAAGCAATATAGAGCACAATAGACAGTCAGGGATCACATGGGGTATGTTCATCCATATTCCCTCCACTTCATATGAGGCTCTCGAATGCTAACCAGTATACAGCAAATAAATTCAGTCCAGCTAACATGACATGAAGAAATTTGCAAACGGGCCACCTTTGTCTATCCTTGAGAACATAGACCTTTTTTTAACACTATGGATGTAAAGCCAGTGTCACTTTACAACGTTTTCTTAATTTCTCTACTTTAGATTACTCTCCCAATTTTCTACAATTCACCCCAAAGTCATATAAAAACATCTGTCTGACTGATAAATGGGTTTATGTGAGTCTTTGAAGACACT
>JANHGB010042013.1:9808-20563 GCA_026283785.1 Coracopsis vasa
CCCCCCCCCCGTGCAGGGAGAACGCCCCCTTGGCACCGTGTCCAGAGGAGGGAGCTGGGGAGAGGGGGGGAAAAGGGATGGCTTTGCCTTGCTTGCTCCACTTTAAATACCTTTGCACAGAGCTCTGGCCACTGCAGTAAGGTCAGAAAGCTTCACCTGCAGTGACAAAGGGGCCTCTCTGAGTGGGCACCACTGCCTCAGCAACATGGACGCACAGCACTGCAAAATGAATGGTGACCCTTTCCAGGTAAGTGATGGGGTCTGTGTGCCTGCTTTTTGCAGGGGGGCTGTGGCTGCCTTCCTCCTGCCTCCCTCCGTCTTGCTTGCAAGTCTTGTCTGCTCCTCTCTGAGAGGAAGTGTGACCCAAGGTGGGAGGAAATAATGCCACTGTCCAGATGCTTTGTGGTGCCTGGTTGCCACTGTTTTCCTTTTGTCAGTCCCCATGTTTGTCTGTTGTTAATTGTGCTCACAAAAGTGCAGTGAGAATGAGAATGAGCATTGCAACAGCATCCTTGCATATGCGGCAAAGAGGAGAAGATGCAGAAAAGACCAACAACTAATTTAGGGGTCTTAAACCTGTGTGATGAAAGAAAGCTGTCTTCTCCTGTTAAAGGAAAGCAGCTGAAGTTACCTGCTCTTCTGGTGGAGATACTTGTTAAATTTTGGGACTCTGACATCCCCTTTTTTATGTTTACTGACTGACTTTGAACTCTCTGCTTTTGGGAAATACAGGAAAGTCCTGAAGCCCATGCCTTTTGATTATAGGCAGTATAGTTACTACAGGGGCAAGTGATGTAACCTGAGGCCAGCATGGTTAATTATTAAGGTCAAATTCTGTGTGTATGTTCAGCAGCATACAATGCTGCTGAAGCCAGAGACAAGCTGCAGAAGACGTGCAAAAAAGGGCTTCAATTTATACAAGCTTTTTAAAGAGCAGAGCTGCCAAGAAAGCTTTGTTTTGTAATACTTTGTGTGCTAAGGCTGAACCTAAGGCTGAACTCTAATAACAGTTCTCTAAGGTCTCACCTTATTACTTTGCCAAGTTGTGTAACTGCTTGGTCCCAATGACATCTAGTGGAGCTGAGCATCTAAATGCCCTGAGAAATCTGATTTGGAAACTAGTTCCATTTAATTTAGGAATCTCATTTTCTTTGAACTTCAAGGAAAATTTCCTCTGGCTTTAATAGTGTTGGAATTCACTCTGAATGGCTTTATCTTACCAGCTGAGAAATGGATTAGAAGGCTGACAAGTCTGTGTTATTGACCTCCAATACTGCACATGTCGGAAAGGCAGTATCAATCTACTTGTGAAGTGGTTAACTAAAAAATGCAGATTTGCATTGTGCTCAGGTAAACCTGTCCTTACGTCTACACATCACCTGTCTTTGAGATTGTACTAGACAAGTAGAACTACCGCCAGAGTTGCAATTCCTCTCTATATGTTGAAAAGGAATAAATTAGAATTGAGAATGGATAAACTGTGATCAACAGTTAAAACTATGCATAGGTACTACAAAAAGCTCACCAATAAATGTGAGTGCCTGCGTGTACATTGATGTTTATTGCCTCCAGTTTACATGTTGATGTATGTTGTCTCCAACGTGTACTGATACATACTGCCTCCATATCTATTGATAACAACTGGGCACCAAGAAAACGATCATTTTACTCTTTTTTCCCTCTTGTAATGAAAGCTGTCATCTCTGTGGGCTGACTCAGGCTGGAACTAACATTTGTACAAGGATTTTTGAGTGAACTGAGTGCATACACAGATGTGCAAGAAGTTAAGCAAGTATCACTCTGTTTGCAGGATTAGTGTCTTCCTACTGCAATGTGTCTTAATTTAAGCATCAGTGTAAATCAATTTATGAGAGTGGGAAAATGAGTGATGACAGATTGAAAGAGGCTGATCTCAACACATCAAGGCTAGTGACCAATGAAAATCTATCTGGGTTGGACAGAAGGTTTTTAAGGCATTTTTGGGTCATCTCATGGTATAAATTAACATCAGAATTACCTTGCAGGACTTGAACCTTCTATTATATCTCCTGGAGGTGTCCAAACCACAAATTCTTCCTTTGTCACACAAATTCAAGTCAACCTGCCATAGAAGTTGATCCTCACTTTGTGCATTGGCAAGAGCATTTTAAATACATAACTGCAATGTTTTTAGAGCAATTCCAGTGCAGACCATGAAAACCAAATTCTCAGTCCATTGGGCAGACACAGTTCTATCCTTAAGATCAGTTTTGGCTGTGGTGAGAGAAAACAGAAGGGCAAAGCAATACATAGATAGATAGCATTTCAGATGGATTTTGGTTACATTATCATAAAATTTCTCAACTGCCCTCATTTGGTTTGCCTTTTGACAGATTCCTGTCATAGTTTTCCCTTGCAATGAGATTGCTTGAGGTGTAAATGTGTTTCGTTAGCCAGCTGCCACATCACTCCTGACTGCTTTTCCTCTTGGTTCCCACCATGTAAGACCTGGGCCAACTCCCTGTCTGGGTGAGGACCCAGGAGACACTGGGATGCTGTGGGAAACATCACAGTTGAACAGGTGACAATCTTCTCTTTGGTGCATAAAACCAGTATTTCTACTAGTTTCCACTAGACATTTCCCATAAAGGTAGAAAACATTTGGATAACCTTTGCATCCTCTGGAAATAAAGCCAGGTAGAAAAATTTGTTGCCAGTCTCTGACAGTGAATTCTCAGGTTAGCAGCAGCCTCACAGACAGCCTGAATAATCAGTAATTATTTACTTTACAAGAGAAGACAATTTCTTATAACACTGCCTCAGAAAATGTAGCCCCACCAAGAACTGTATGGCTTCAGGGAAGCTGGATTTGGTTGTTAATTTGTCTGCTACAAAGACTGTCTTTTCTAAGGACAGTATTTGGGAACTGAGATTCATTATACTCTGATTTATGTCTTAAATTAAGCAATAGCTATAATAAAGACAGGCTTTGAGTGAAAATACAGAACTTCAAATGCATAAAGAAGAATTGAGTGGATGCCTTGAGTCAAGTTTTGGTCCAGGACCTGTGTTTGTTGCAGATGTCCAGTGTGATCTTTGAAATACCAACCAGGGGCAATTTGCCCTAGGCCAATAGCTGTTAGCGCAACAGCCCCCTCCCTCCAACCAATAGGGTATTAGTGTGGCTTCCAAACATTTGCATTGGTTGTGCATCCAATTTACTGTCTTCAGAAAAATTAAGCGATTCTGGAAATCTTAGCAGGCATTTACCTGCCATGTCAGGTACCCAGATAATTCTGAACATCTGGGCCCACTCCAGGACTCAGTTTCCTGTTTCTGAAGTGATGAAATAGCTCCTTCCTACTTAATAGGGCTTTTGTGAAAAGAAACACATGTACTGAGAAATACCAAGGCATTCTGGTAATGAGAACCATAAAAATAATTAAAATAAACATTCTCCTTGCTTGGGAATAGTAGAAATTGCCTTTGGAATTTGCAGAGAAAATCAGTAAAAGAAAGGGAGAAAGCATAAATGAAAACATGTCTTGTCCTGAGTCTCTACTCACTGTGGAATTTAGGAAAGATGTAAACATTTGCTCCAACATTTTTTCCTATTCTTTTTGCTTGTTTGTTGTTGTTATTTTGGTTTTAAGCCACTTTCCATACCCCTCTTGTGAATACCACATCTCCTGAGGCTACCTAGAAGGGTACAAGCAGAACTGAAGGGAAACATAGATCATGGACTGTATCTCTGCACAGAGCTCATCTCCATCCCTCTGCTTAATCCTGAGTGTTAATGAAAAGAAAGCCTGAGGGAAGGTCTTTGCACTGCAGCTGAAGCCAAAGTACAGTAATGTTTCCAGTCATCCTTGGTTTTGATACATTTGAGAGGTGAAGCAAGGCAGAGATGATATTATTTTCATGTCCTTCTTGACTACTTTGCTCCCACATGCGTCCTAGTTTGAAAGAAGGGATTTTTGTCTCTACCATCATAAATTAGAGCAGCCCCAGAGCTACTCTACTTCTGGCAGCAACAATTGCCTTGATTTCCACTTAAAGCAACTTTATACCCTCTTTATGTTGCTGATGCTGTGCAAAAAGGAAACAGAGCAAAGCAAAACTGACTGCTATGGTGAATGTAAAACTTTGTTTGTTTGTTTGCTCTCTTTTCTTTCAGGAATCTATGTACATTGAAGAGTCCTCAAATAAAAACGGTGTGATTTCTCTGATTTTCTCTCTGAAAGAAGAAGTTGGGGCATTGGCTAAAGTTTTGCGCACATTTGAGGTAAGTATTTTCCTTCAGGAGATCTCAAATGCCTAAATTAAAACCTCTACCTTAACTGACATGAGGATAGAAAAAATGCATTTGCTCCATTTAAGAAGGAAATAGTTCATTTTAACTGCTTGAGTAAGAGTAGATGTGAATTGGGCAATAATCTGAGATTGGCATTTGGGTATGTGTATGTATATGTATATAAAGGCAAGTATAACCTGCATGTGAGCTGTGTGATCGATAGTGTACATGTTGCATGAAGTATTTCTGTGGGAGCAGCTATTGTCCTCTTAGCCCTTTTCCATTTCAGTGAATCTAATATAAATAAGCCCACCATCTCTCACCAGTGGTACTTCTACAGAGGCAGTACTGGGTACCTACAAAACAGCATCAAAATGACAGCACTTTTTTCACACCAAAAAGGGATGCAGCAACTAGCACTGCCTGACTGGGAAAGCTTTTGGAGAAACAAGGAGCCATTTACCTTTTGGAACATTGTGTGCCTATTTATTATTGCAGAAATATCTCCCAGATGACATGGATGGTGTTTAAAAAGCACGAAATCCTTTCAATTCAGGTTGTGTTGCAACACAGAGCTGTGTACTTTATGCTCCCAAGCAAATACACTCTTCTATTGGTTTTGTGATTTCTTTTTTCCCTTTGAACATCATCACGGACTACTTGTGCCTGAAAACAGCTCTTTCTGTAGAACACTGTAAAATGTTGTGGCCTGCATACTTTCCGTTTGTAAACTGAACTGACTAGGAAATGAAAGATTTGTGTGGTATTAGCACAAATGAAAACTAATTATAGGACATATTTGATTCATTAAGATGAAGGGAAATTCACACTACTGACAGCACAGCTAGTCTAAGTCTGTGAACTGACCACTGTAAAGCAGTCCTGCAAAATGTCTGCATGTTGGTGTCATGCATGTCTGTAAGTGAATTAAGGAGGCTGTTAATATTCTCTGGTTAAATACATTGCTGTCTGCTAACCATATTGCTGTTAGGTCTAAAGGAAAATATGCAGGGGAGCTAGTATAGGAAAGGGAGAAGAAGCTGCTTCTTGAATGTGACTTTTCCCACCCCAAAGCAGGTACCTAAACTAGACCAGCTGAGTCACAGTTTTCCGCAATGACTCTGATGGCAACTGAGGGGATGGGGCTCAGCTAAAGATGTTTATTTGCACTGGTGTCTGGGTGGTTTCCCATCCCAACAAAGACAATTCTTTCTGTGCAAACTTGCAGTCTGCCCCAACACCAAGGCTTGACAGGAGACCTGGCATAGGTGCTTTTGTATCAGTTTTGCATGCTGTTCGCAGTGTAGTAGGGAGATAGGTAGGTGGCTGGAGGAAAGGGATTTAATAGTACAAGCCTGACATGCAGTTTCAGCTCCTCAGGGCTGTCATCAGTGAATTCATGAGTGTTGGGGTGTATAAACCAGAATAGCCATTAGGCTGTTCTTGCTCAGTGCAAAAAACCTCGCCCTGTGCACAGCGATGCAAGACTCATGAGCACGCACGGTGAAAAGAACCTCCACTCTTTCCCACCTGGTCCATAACCATGGAGCCTCAGAGACACAGACTTTGCAGTCAGTGGCATCCACAGCAGAGAGAGGGAAGGTGATGACACTCAGGTCACCACGCAGGTGAAGTGTGGGAGCAAGGAGGGAGACATCAAGAGGATTTTTTCCTCTTGCACCCTTTCCCTGCTTAATAAAATCAACTGTGGGATGCAGATTAGCTACAGGAGTTAGTTCAGACTCTCTGTGGGTGGGCTTCTCCAGGCAGGGACACCCCTCGCCTTGTCCCCAGGGATTCTGTTGCCAGCTTGATGCTGGCCTGTGGAAATGCAGTGGCTTTGTCTCAAAAGGGCGGCAAAGGAAGATGTGGGGACAGCTGCTCAGGCAGTTGTTGCCTCACACAACCACATAAGTAGGAAAAAGCATAACACAGAAGCCACAAAATAGAATCAAGCTGTTTCCTGGAACAGACATGGCACTGTAGCCATCGACCCCCAGGAAAGGACAGACCTTGCATGGCCACTGGTGCTGATGGCCATGCGTGGTGTGTTTGGAGCCCCTCTAATCCTTGCTGAGGCTGCTGGGTTCTCTGTGGGCACTTGGGTGTGGGAATGCAGAGAACACAGACAGAGAGCTCAACCCTGTCCTTCCACCAGTTCATCCTTGTGAGCAATTAAGGGGCCAGTGCCTCAGGCACTGGCTTTGAGGATTTTGCCTCTTCTCTAGCCAATCTACAAAACTACTCTGAGACATGAGAGGGGAGAAGGAGGGTTATGAGAGCTGTAAATATGAAAGTCTTGAAAATGAATCCTCTCTCAAGACAAGGAACAAAGTCTGGAAGCAAGATCCAGATTAAAACAGAGAACTGAGGGGTTTCCTAAAGAACAGATAGGTCTTGTGGTACCATCAGCAGCCAGGATGCCTTTCTGTAAAGGAGGTGTCTGTGTGGACCTGGGGAGGTTCATCTTCTCTTTGGTTTAAGAGCTGAAGAAAAAACCTCTGTTGCTCTGAGAGAGCTGTTCGGTCACTCTTATGTCATTGTCCAGGATGCACAAGCAGGTCCTCACTCTCAAGTTCACCTGCTGTCCATGTCCTGCTTCTGTGCTGGGGTGAAACTTGGCCAGACATTAGCTCCCATCACAGCTTGATCTCCATGGGAAGCAAAAGCCCAAAGGCATCTGTGCTGTGCCGCAGCCTGGACTTGCAGCTCATCAAGCGCAAGAGAATTACAATCTTTTTTGGGGAACCAGTGATGTTTGTCCTACTCAAACATCCCTTCAAGGCTGCACGTGAAGTTGACAGGGCTTCATGCTCTCATGTTTGCTTTTTTGCTCAAAGACCCAAACTCTTGTTTTCTGTTCAGGTCTCAGCTGCATGCAGGTATGTGGGTACAGTGACAACTGTTGTTTTTCCTATGTAGTTTGAAGGCTTTTTTTTCCCTGAAGAATCTCCTCTAGGTACTCAGCTCCTTATGCCTACTAGCATTATGTCTAAAATGTACTTGACTATATCCACTTTTTTCTTACGCTTACTCTTGATTCATATTCTCTCTAATGCATTTCAGTGTTGGACCAATGCACAATGTCCAAAAAGAGCAAGCAGTCTGCATGGAAGAAGGGTTGTAGCTTTCTAGGACAGGCACATGTTTAAAGAAAGACTATATGTCTTTTTAAGCTGAAAGCATTTCTACCTCTGAAAACAAACCCAGACGATGTCTATGAAAGGGTTCAGCATCCTCTTTGAGTGAGAGGAGAGTCCTTTCCCAGTCTCACACATGAAAATAAGCGGTACTAAGGAAGATCCTTCAAACACCAGACCTGAGCAGGCTCCTAAGCTCTTCTGACCACTGGCTCTTGTCCACCCTTTGTTTTGCAAATCCTTGCCTGTCTGTGTGAATCTGCTCCTGCTGGACCACTCTGTACTCAGGGTGCCGTATGCCACTGTTGTCAGCACAATCACAGCAGTCCCTTCACCTTCTCTGCAGAGAGGCAGTGCCCACAAGGCCAGACTTGCCCTCTGACATGTGCTGTAGTGCAACAGCAGCTCTATCATGCCCAGGAATAAGCAGATTGTTAAAATTGAATCTACTTTGCTTCCACACTAGCTGCTCTGTGTGTGTATTAGGATGTGGTAAAGAAAGATTCACTTTCTGCTTATCAAACCCAATTATTTTTGCAGTTGAAAAGCCTACTTGTCCATATTCTTTATCTGTCTTAGTATGCACACAGCTTCCTTACATGTTCTGCTTGGGCAACAGCCCTGACCTCATTGCAGGCTTGAGGGTGGCTGTAGAGACATCATAAACCCACCAGCAGAGTCTTTACACCACCTTCATTTTAATAGGACCCGCTCTACACTGAGGCGCTGCTTGGTAAAGCCATATGCTGTTTATTTGTCTTGTGCTATTATAGAAGATGTTAGGTAGGAAGCCAAAACACAAATAAATACCTTAGTCTGAAATAGAACATCACACATTGTTAAAATACCACGCCTAAAATCAGGAATACAGAATAGTCATTGTGGAACTATGTTTCTTTTTTGATTCGCTCTTAGGAGGGACATATCAAAGAGTTACAGAGTATAAGTTCAGGTCAGAAAAAAGACAAAAATCCTCCCAGTTTCTTGTCAAAACTGAAAAAGTAAAGCAGATCATTTTCGGCTGATCCAAGTATTACATTTAATGGCAATGTTTATTTTCTTCTGTAGTGATAAAAGCCTATTGAAATTGAGAACACTTTTTAAAACAACAACAATGACAACAAAGTCCATTTTGCAGGAAAAAAAAGTAAAAAAAAGAAAAACTTTGCCCCCCAAGGTTTGCATTTCCAAAGTTAAGTTAATCATTAAAAATATCAGAACTATACATTTCGATATGTAGAAGGATAGCCCTCAGTTCTAATTGAATTTTTTCCACATGAATTTTTTAATGCATCAGTCTTCTCCCTAGTTCTTTTCCTGAGTGACTTACAAGTAGTAGAAGACATGTCAGCCAATCAAGTTCACCCAATCAAGTCTCTGAGAGGACCCTACCATCTTCTCTTCACTGAAATGACCTTCCCAAATACAGAGCAAGACTTCAGTACAAGGTCCAGCAGTCAGTGATTTTCTTACAGTGGGTAGGACTCTCGCTCAAAAGCAGCCCCATCTGTTTGCACTGAGTCGTACTCTTGCTCCCAGAGTAAGTAAATGCTCTGTGGGAGGAAGCTACTGCTCTACAGGAGGACTGGGTGGGAGTAACAGGCTGGACTAAATGAGACCCCGCACTTTCAGAGCCAGCAAAGGTGACTGTGCTCTTCTTCTGTTTAGGAGCTCAATCCATCCAACAGAGAGTCTGAAGTGACTCTTATCTTTTTGCCCCTTGGGAAAGTATTGGCTCTGCAGTGTTTTGGGCTATTTCCAAATCAGGAGAAGCGAGCAGTTGCTTTGGCCAGGGGGTGTGCTGGAGGTGTCTGCAGTGATAGGTGAACAGGCCAGGCATGCCTCTACCAAGAGACTTGGTTTTTTCATTATAGTATGCGTATGCACAGCTACAATAATTAAATTACACCTGAACTCACTGCTCCAAATCTGTGTCCTTCATCTGTCCTTTCCTCTTCCCAGGGCCAGGAAAGCAGGACTTCTTGATCTAGTAAGCCAACACGAGTTTAAAGAGAGGAGTGCCCTCTTGCTAGGTGCTTGAACAGTGTGAGATACTGTCACATATGCTTTTTGGTTTGTCCATGTGTTTTGTGGCTAGCTTGTGCTTAACGCCTCATACCAAACTTCAGACTTGGAACAGAAGTGCAGAATGATGGACACCAGGGGCTGCTCCAGGGCCAGCTGCCCTTTGGAGCTATTTGCTGTCAGGAGCCAGATCTGGGTCCTTTTGCCTCTGTGAGTTTATCATGCAAGGAATACCCCAGCAGATGTAAAGGAAAAGGTAAGGAAGCACTGTCTTCAGCTGAGAAGCAGGCTGTTGGGCAGTAATGCTGACCCAGAGACCTGCATTTGCCTTCACTTTGGGAAACCACAGCCGGAGGCATCTCTTGTAACTTCCTGACTCCCCTGATCCCTTGTGGAAATTGGGCACTGACTTTTTACTTGTGCTTCTAAAAGTGTTCTCCTTCAGGAAGCCCTGAACTAGGCCACGGCAAGGGTTAAAAGAACATGGAACATGCCACTTCTTCCTTTTGATATCAGGAAAGTGCAAGTAAATCCTTGTTTGGGGAGATTTCATCCAAGTTCTCACTTAATGTTGATTAGTGGCACCATAGTGCTGCCGACTGTTCTTCATCTGTTAACAATGTGAGGTCTCCTGGTGAAGCCAAACTTAATGACGGCAGCCATGAAAACAAGCTGCAGATGGATTTCCCAGCTGTACTTAGTTTTAGCAACCATACGCAGGGGCATTTAGTAATGAATAAACAGAAGGACATATATGAACACCATGGGAAGTAGTAGCCCATAATATTCCCAGAAAGTATCCATCCCCATTGAAAGTTTCCCCATGTAGCTGGGAAAACATAACTTTTCTTTACCAATGACCAGGCCATTAAACTCTCGGAGGGTGGGACCAAATTCTCTTCACAGTGACCTCTGCAAGACTGCCAATGTAGTGTTTGGTTTGGTTGGTTTGCTTCTGCTGGTGTGGCACTGCTGCAGTGTGGGAGATGTTCAGACAGGATGGCATAACTGGAATTACATGGAGAAAGGGCTGTAGCTGCTTCACAGCCTGTGAGAGGGAACCAAGGCTGAGATCCAGCACTGTGGGTAAGGCAGGAAGGGAGATGGGCAATCTCCTCCTGCATCCACCATTGCCCCTGTTGTAAACTGCAATCTATATTGCTAACACGTGACATTCAAAAATCATGACTTACACAAAATGGACTTAGTTCTAACTTGGTTTTTGAGCTCTGAAAACATATCTTGGGACTTTGTCTAATGGGGAATGATAGAGATACAGTTAACTTGGATTTCAGATCATGAAAGCTGAGATTTTTC